>JAZHYW010023813.1:0-58519 GCA_037355805.1 Ixodes ricinus
CCCACGGCCGCAACAATAATGCCGGAGCTGGCTGTACTCCGGCTCATGTTCGCGGTACAAATGTGGGTCCGGACATTTCGTCGAACACCGTTTCATCGAAGCCGTTTCATCGAACACCATTTCATTGAACGCCGTTTCATCGAACGCCGTTTCATCGAACGCCGTTTCATCGAACGCCGTTTCATCGAAGCCGTTTCATCAGACGCCTTTTCATCGAACGCCATTACAGCCTGTAATAATTTTGTAATTTATTTTAATTTTGATAGACAACGTCATCTAATTCTCCTTTTTTTAAATCACAGGGTGCAGTGACGAGATAAGTTCCATAGTGAACATATCCTGCTTCGAAAAGAAAGCCTCCATGAAACAATGACCCACCTTCCATGTCACATGAAACAATTAAAATGAGACCGAAACAGAAATGCACTACGTGCTTTCTGGGAAGCGTGTAATGTTTTATTGTCTGACAGCGTGTACATGTAACCTTGGGTTATGTGAGGATCCGGAAGGGTTCTGAGGCCGGATTCTCAAAGCGAACTTACGACGAAAAAAGTGCGTACGACATATTTGAGAGAAAAATCCGTATTCTCGAAATGAAATTGTCGTAACTTTTGCGCAGGTTACGACAAAATCCTACGACAGCTCCGAAGCTGTCTTACGCACTTTTTACGATCAAATCAACATGGCCGACAGCATCGCACAGTTACTTGGTCGCGACGACCAGCGGATATTTATTTTTCTACATGCTCTTCTCGCGCGTCCCGACTTCAAGCAGCAAGAAAAAAGGAAGAAGTACTTGAAGCCGACCACGACGAACGTCAACGCTGAATCCACAGACACCCGGGAAAAGCAACAAAGGCAACGATCCCACCGACCAAGCGAGCTCGGCAGAATAGGCCTAGCAGGCACTCCGACCGCTCCCGACCTGTTCGGGCGCAGCATTTCTCCGACGGTCCTTGGCCAAGACCGTCTCGCCCACGACCGGCAGGCTTGCTGAATGGAATATGCCCGCGTGACCCTTTTGGACCCTTCCCGTATGAATAGTTTGATCGCTAAACCAAATTTCAGAGGTCAATCTCTTTCCCTCGTCATCTCGATCTCCCTTGTTTTCCGAGGCAGCGGTGACGAACGCTGTCGTCGAAAAGGGACTCTCATTGATTCTATCTTCTTGTTTTGTGTGATATAGAGCTCAATAAACGCCGTATGGATTACCTTCGCAACACGGTATGTACACTTTGTTATTAGTATGCCATTTTTATTTTGACACGGCGCTACGTCACTGTCGAGCTATAACAGTCCGTGGTAGCTACGCGATGATGGTCATACTTTTCTTTGCCGAGTGTCATGTCAGTATCGAGTTGCAATCGTAAAAGATCGGTCCCGAAGCGCTTGCCAAGACGCGGGCTAACAGAGCGAATTCAGCACTTCGATCGAACGCTCGCGTCCGCTCCGAGTATGAAAAGGTATTTGCGTGGCTCTTGCTGACACTCTCGTAGTTAAACGTATCTTTTTTTAACGTCGGCTCGCTCCCTGCATTTCCGAGGCCGCGAAAAACGCCGCGGCTATTGGTTTCTATCTATGTCGCTTTTGCAAACGACTGGCACGGCGCGCTTTTACCAACAATGACAGGTGTGTTGACTTCGTAGCAGTCAACGAAGCGTTTAAATCGTGTTAGCGTCGATATATCACTGCACGGACACGAACCCCGAGTCAAGCGGTGATGAAAAGGCCGCCTGTGTTTATGAGAAACAGCTTCAACACTAAACGTTTACACACAGACAGGACAGGACATACATAGGGCTGACTATCAACGAGTAGTTAGCCTGTGTTTGTTATTAAACATCCACGTGCTCCGAACTATGCCGAGCTCTCCGATTGGTTGTTCGTGTTGCCGAAGACGCCGTCGCCATAGCAACAACACCGGAAGTCGTTGTTTCTCCGTAAAAGGTCGTAACTTTCCCTCCTCTCACTTAAGAACGCGTTTGTGAATACCGTTTGCGCCTTATCTTACGATGATCGTAAGTTTACGAACTTCGTAGCTAAGTTGTCGTAGGTAAGAGGTTTTTTATGAATCTGGCCTCTGTCTTTTTGGGATCTCTTGACTCGTTGGATCTCTTGACTCGTTGGACCTCTTGACTCGCCATGACCTCTTGACTCGCCATGGATCTCTTGACTCGCCATGGATCTCTTGACGCGTTGGATCTCTTGACCCATATTGGATCTTTTGACTCGTGTCTGCCGAGTCAAGAGATTTAACGCGTCAAGAGATCCAATATTGGATCTCTTGACGTGTTGGACCTCTAAATTCTATTCTAGAACCCTGTTTCTTATTCGAGGATAGAATGTTCTACGCGCCGAACCTTCTTCACTGATTGTTCCAGAAGCTCACGCGTCTGCATAAGGGGCTCCGCGTGGCCAGCCGGAGTCAGTCTCGCCTCAGCGTTCGACACTGCTGCTTCGCCGCCATCGACGCTTGCGACGCTAGGCTTTTCCTATTTTCTTTTGGGCACAAGTTCACCCCCATTAAACGTTTGGTTTCTCCAGTTAAGTCACCGCGTAATCGTTTGTCATTCATGACAATATCGTTGCGACGTGTTATGTATCTCGGCAAAGCCTCGATATATCGAAAATTTTAAAAGATAATCCTGGAAAAAAAAAAGCCAAATGTATCCTAGAATGCAGACACTTCTCTTCCGGAAGTCGTTTGTCGTTCACAAGTATATTTAATAATGCGCTGTAATGTAGACAGTGACCTAACACAAGCCCAGAAAAAATTGGGTTGTGGGGATATTTATACAGCGTGTAGTTGGTCAGCCATTTAAAGTTGCGACGAGTCACTCGCTGTAGATGAGCAATTTAGCCAGTGCGGTACAACCGCTAGCCTGGGGTCTTTAACGTGCACCACGCAGTAGTGATACACGACCGCACGCCGGTACGATGCTCATCCAGATCGAAACGGGCAGGGGTGGGGCTCGAACCCAGGATCCCTGAGTTCTGCAGCGCGAGCTTTCGCTCCACGCGCGTCGAGCTGGGTGTGCGCTTTAGCCCACTCGGCCACCGATTCCCCCCAAGCCCAGAATATGTTGCAAAACACTACCCCAACTTAATATTGAACGGACAAAAACCTGAAAATTCTGACTAATAGTATCTATCCAGTAGTCACCAACAGCGATCTAGAATCCGTTTTTCTCCGAAAGCACCCAATTATTGAATGAGCCAATGATAATGTGGATGCTTGGGCTAGTTGGTAATTCATGCTTGGATGGAACAGCGCGGATATACAGCCAGTGATAGTCACAGCTAGCCATCGGAACACGTGTGATCGACAAAAAGGACTGGCAGACTATTTTGATAGGTTCCACTAATTCATCGAAAGTAAGCTGAAGAGGTTCTTAAGTATGAGTTCGAGGTCAATTTTCGCACTTGTAAATCTAAATGCGACAACCACTTACAGCTAAAATATTGTCACGAATGACAGGAGAGGAGGCGGCAAATAACCGAGGAAACAAACAGGAGGGAATAATAACTGGTGTCGCGGGCGTCGATGTCGGCGTGACAGCACAATCAAACGCGGCCGAAAACTATACTTCATCTCGCAAGTTACGTGCAGCAGAAGAAAATGCACGGCCACTAACGCGTGTCCTTTAAAAGTGCCTTTTAGTGGAAGCACTTGTGCCACACTCACGAAATATTTAAAAAAAATCCTGTTTCCTTGTTTGCTTGTGTTTTTGATTCATGCTAAAAGTAGGGAGTTTTAGAAGACCGTCCTGATAACACCGATAACGATGCTCGATACTCCTCCGGCACCCTTCCGCGTGCATCGTTTGGTTATCGGGTACCATTACGGGGGCTATCGGACGGTCTACTAAGACTCCCCAATATTGCGCGATTGGTTGCGTTTCGCTTTCATTTTATTTTTTCGCCCTTATCATACCCTCAGAATCGATCGCATAGCGAGTCAAGAGATCCAACGAGTCGAGAGATCCAACGTTGGAACTCCTGACTCGTTGGCCGTTTTGACTCGTTTCGCCTCTTGACCCATTTTGGATCTCTTGACACGTTGGACCTCTTGACACGTTGGACCTCTTGACCCATATTGGATCTCTTGACGCGTTGGACCGCTTGACTCGGCTGTCACGTGACTCTTGGACCTCTTGACGCGTTGGACCTCTTGACCATAAGCTGGTGACAGAGTACACCCAGAGCATTACTATTGTCTGGTGCGGGTTGGCCTTTTCAAGAAAGCGTCCTGAAGATCATTTATAGGCAAAAGGGTCGGTGATAAAGATGACAGTGAAGGGGAGGTGGTTCTAGTTTGGGTGTAGCCCGAAATAATGTTGGCAGACACTTTGTGCAGCTTTTGTCTCTATACAGTTTGAAAACTAAAAAAAAAGCAGGAACGTTCAGTAGACCCCTTTCAAAAGTGTGACAACTGTGTGCGCCTCAGGCAACAGTGTGCGCGCTCTCCGTGGTGAAGGAATGTTTTTCCTTCGGCCCGCTGGCTCTGCGTGAAAAAGTGGCATGGCAAATGGTAACGCGGCTGTTTCCCGCCGCCAGCTGGGAAAATAACCTTGCTAGCTAGCTTGCTAGGTATGAAACATGAAAACAAAGATGGTGAGATGATGAGAAATCATGACAAATATGACAAATCATGATGTCTCTGCAAGTCCCCACTAAACTTGCATAAAAAGATGCCCTCAAGGGAGGGGAATTTAATGCGGTGCTGTCCCAATTCTGCATGGAAGCATAAAGTAACATGGTGTCAGTGGATGCCTTAATAACATTAAAAAAATAAACGCACCTGTGAGTTAAAGTGTGTGTTGTTGTTGTTGTTGTTGTTTTTTTGCGCGTTCATTGTTAAAGTGTAGAAAATGTTCCCAGGACTGATATGGGAATTCGACTGCTCGTTTAGCCTCGCCAATGGTATACACCGAGCACACCAAATAAATGTGCGATGAAATAACAACAGGCAAGGCGTTTAAAATTAGGACCAGGGAGAAGAAATGTATAAGTGACACGTCCCTTTCCTTATCTACGAATGGGTTTGAATTTTGAAACGCGGGCTGAGCAGATAGGGTAAACAGGGTTTTTGTGGCTATATAAGGTGTGAATTTTCAATAAACTTCAGTTGAGTGTGTGCCTTGTCCTGTTTCCCTTCGTCTGTGTCCCTGTATTTTTTCGGCGCTTTTTGCTTGCAATGAACCAACTGGCCCAAATCTCTACTTTACTGAAATAACAACGTAGTGTATGAAGCAACTGCATGCAAAATCGTGAGGCCGGCCGAAAGGCAACGGATCCGTCGGGTAAAACCGACGCTCGTTTATCCGCGTCAAACGTATACCTGGGTAACAGCAATAGTAAAGAAGACGCAAATCAGTATAATGCAGAACCAATATATTATCCTCATGAAGCAAAATGCATGCGAATTCGTGAGGTTAGCCAAACGGTCGCGGCAGCGGACGGTCCGAAAGGCATATATAAGTACTCTCTTCCATCCGAATTTGTCAGTGTATCCATATTGCATGCAGACCGGGACACAGCACTGTGTTGGCATCTTCACGTTGATACTCTGGAGCGCGTAAACTCTCCTTAAAACAACACATGAAGCGCCTAAAGCTCGGTTGGCGCACAGCGAGGTTACGGCCTGCTTTCCTTCACCATGTCACGCAGCTGCTAACCGCCTCGCTGTTGCCATGGTTACCATGCCGAGACACACTGTTGCCGGGTTTTCTGCAAGGAGTCTATTGGAACATAGAGTTGATAATCAGAGTATCGTTATATTTTATTTCGCGTGCTCTCCTGGCAGAGTATCGTTATATTATAAGCGTGCTGTCCTGGCAGTTAAATGCTTTCCGTGAATAAACCTTGAACTAAGCGTAGAGTGCAAACGAGCTGGTGTGACTTGCACATTACTGAAACCCCCAGACAGCCGGTAAAAACGACACAGACACTTAAAAGTGTTTTAAGTGTCGGTCCTTTACCTGCAGTGTCATGGTTTCTGTCGTGTACATAAGTGAAGCTTTTTCAGTAAGTCGCATACTTATTTGTTTTTATTTCTTTTTATACCAATTGTTTTTATTTGTAGTAATTTGACTCCACCTTCAAAACAATTTCACAAGTGACTACCTTATAGTCTTAACAAATGCAAGTTAAAACATCTATAAAGCATTGTTATGCCCCAAAACTCGGTACAGAGAAATTCGATGAAACGGCCCTTAGCGATTCGATGAAACGGCGTTCGATGAAATGGCGTTCGATGAAATGGCCATTCATTCGATTAAACGGCGGTCGATGAAACGGCGTTCGATTAAATGTCCGCTACCCTTACAAATGTCGCGTCTGTGCGTACCGCAATTCGTTCTAACTGCAAATTGAAATGGCCCATTCATCTTCAATACCCTAGGACAAAATGTGATATCTTTCTCCGTAAACGTAACCCGTAATGAAGAAACAAAAAGCGCAGGTTTAGATATTTTTGGAGACATGCATCTATGAGTTCTGGGTTTATAGGTTTCAAATGCGAACAAATCGCGTTCTGATTTTACTAATAAAGAGATGAAGGACAAATGCGGTCCCTTATTTAGACCTTTTTTTCGAATTTGTGCATACACATTTTTATAGTTTTTTAAGTGTACATTTATACAAATTAACTCAAGTAGCTTTTTAACTGAGCAACGAACTTTCAAGGCTTATTTTCGATGAACTTGTACTCAGCATAAAAAATATGAAAGCGCAAATCCAGCCGTTTAGTGTAAACTCTACCTTAAAATGTTTAAATTTCAAAATTTTATCGAGTTAAAAGTTTTTTTTATTGTATTTTAGTATGTGGTGGGATATCACATTCAGCAATTCACTTTCCCCGCTAAATTTAGCGGGGAAACTGACGTCCGAGAATGCAACCCGTGCGGTTACGCCGACGTCGACGCCGACGCCGTTCAACGCAAAAACGGACGCCTAAAAGCTGCGCTCTAAAAAAAAAAAAAAGACGTTTACATGCGAAAATATAGCGCAGGTTTTGAGGAGGAGGGTACGGTGGGAAGGGTATGCCCCTCTTCTTTCTACGTACCCTCGCCTCCTCAAAAATTTCCCCGATTAGCGGAAAATTTTTTCGCTAAGTTTAGCGGGAAATCGACGTCACGTGACCTTAACATCAATTCATTTTCCCCGCTAAATTTAGTGGGGAAACTTTGACGTCCCATAATGCAACGCGCGCAGTTACGCCGACACCGCCCAACCCGGAAACGGGCGCCTAAGAGTTGCGCTCTAAAAGTAAAGTGGTTCAGAAATTATTTTATCGCATCTTTTTCTTACTGGCGGAAATCACAATACTTTCGAGTTTTGTTGCGTAAAGTAAGACGGAAAGTGGTATGGTTGCCCTAATTAGTGAAGAAACAGTATATGTTTTGTTTTGCCGTGATGCGCCCAGGCTAAACGTCATCCACGATCGGGGTGGCGACTGCCCGTTCGACATGGCGAAGCCCGTTTGACGCAGAGATTTGCAAGTGATCCTGAGGCTGATACACTATAGAGAGTTACTATTGTAATTCATGAAAAGTGTGCCGCCATAGGTTTTGAATGTGTGTAGGCTTTAATCGTAGACGCGAAGATAGTTAAAACTACGGCCTCGCGTGCTTGTCTGACAGATCTAAACAGCTGACTAATTACACTAATAACTGTAAGTACAATTCAAAGTGACGTTATCAAAACGTTTTTGTAGTTAATAACTGTACCAATTGTTTTCCACGGGCTCATCGATCGACAAGGCGGGGGAAATTTACTCGGACGTGAATACGACTTTTTGAACAATAAATTAAAAAGAATTTCGTGCAACAGATTTAATGTATGTATTTTATTTGTCTTGACAACTTAAGCGCCCTTCACACACTTGCAACCGAGTAGGACCGAGGGAGAAAGACCGGTTTTGAGCTTCTTGCGATGTCGACCTGCTCCACAGCAGCGCATCCGGTCCTACGCCGTTGCAATAAACTTAAAACCGGTCTTGTCTCTCTGGCGTACTCGGTTGCAAGTGTGTGAACGGCGCTTTAGAGCGTGCTGGTGAAGTTAAGGGGATAAAAGAAAGCAATATGAACGACCTTTTTGCCGTTTATGTTGCTTTCCTTTACCCCCATACTTTATTTATTTCCTAGCGCGGGATAAAGAAGGGGCAGCTGTATTTCACCCACGACCTCCTCACCACGTCACGAAGCTCGCACTGGGGCGACGTAAACAAACCTGGAGCATCCTTCAAGATGGCCTCCGCTGTTAAAGTCACTGGATTTGGGAAAGTAGCGCCATTGCCTTCCCACCTGCTAGCGGGACACAAACAACTACCAACATACAGACTGATATGTCGTGTTCCGCTAGGAAATGTCACACAGACACGTTGGTTGCGAAGGGTTACCGCCTGGCGTGCCCACATGGCTGCTCTAATGGGGCTGGCTTTTTATTGGACATATGCGACATTATAGGTGGTGCTAGGAGCCGTACAAACAATACATAACACGCTCTTTTTTTAAGCACGCAATAAAACAAACACTGCCAAGATGATATGGAAGTTGAGTCTCGGTATCTTGCCGGTTTACGTATGGTTCGTCCTGGACGTGTCACACCTGGTCGAGCCTGACCAGTTCTTGGATCCTGGACACCTTGTTGTATGGTGATATTGTCTTCGGTTGCTGCGGGTCTGGGTTCGTCAGGAAGGTACTCCTCTGCTAAACAGCCGTCATCTTCAGCCCTTTGGGTACGGGGTCTGAGGTGATAGCGGCTCCTGACGTACACACCGCCGCTAGGAGTTCGCACTGTATAGCGCCCCGGTTCGGGTCCAACTTGTATTCGACTGCCTTTTGCCAGGTATTCTTGTGCCTCAACCAAATAGGCTGGTACTTTATGAAAGCCGAGAGAGCCTGGGTGTGGCAGTCTCCATACTTGTGCTGTTCCTGCTGTCTCTGTTTGGGAAACGTCTTTCGAGCTTGGGTAGGAAAAATCGGTTCCAAGCTTTGAGGTAGGGCAGGGATGAATGTTCTTAGCTTTCTGCCCATCTGTAGCTCTGCTGGAGAAACAGATCCGATGGTAGCGGTGAAGCGGTAGTTGAGGAGGACCACAGCAAGATCCTTACCATCGCTGAGCAACTTAGTGAGCATGGATTTAACATTCTGCATTGTTCGCTCCACTTGACAATTGGATCTGGGGCAAACTGGCGATGATGGCTCATGAACGATGTCCCATTCTTGCACGAAAGCTCTGAACGGTGCCGAGTCAAAAGCAGGTCCCTGGTCAGAGATGACCACACTAGGGATTCCAAACCGCGCAAAGACGTCCTTTAGAACCGAAATGAGCGCTCTTGCCGTCGTCGTCTCCATCTGTTTTACTTTCACAAACTTTGCGAAGTAGTCCACAATGAGGATGTAGGTGCTCCCTTGACAATGAAAAAAGTCCATTGCTAGTTTTTCCCATGAGCGAACTGGGAGATCTCGGTCAAGCAGTCTTTGGTGGGGGTTCGCCCTCCGGTTTCACTGGCACACGTCGCAGCTTGCGATCAGAGTCTCAATGTCTTTGCTGAGAGTCGACCAATACACACTCTGGCTTGCTACTCCTTTGCACGCCACGATGCCACGATGTGCCTGGTTGAGTTTTTGAAGTATTTCGTCCTGGTGGGTTGCTGGAATAATCAACCGCTGTCCGTAGCACACGAAGCCATCTGTGGTGTACAATTCACTTCTGATGTGAAAGTATGGTCCTGCTGCTGGGTTGACGTCGAGATCCTTGGCGGCCATCCTTCTTTGATGTATTTGCTTAGTTGCTCAAGTACTGGATCATGATTTGTCGCTTGTTGGATCTGCTTGAGCTTTGTTGGCGTCGCTTAGACAAGGGTTGACACCGAAAGACCTGGGTCATGGTCTGCAGTTTCTATCATGGATGATGGGTTTGGTGACTTCGACAATGCGACGGCAACTGTGAGCTGCTTTCCAGATACATAGACGAGTTTGGTGCCGTAGCCCTGGAGCCGAAGCATGAGCCTCTGTAGTCTCGGAGACATTTTGGTCAGGTCCTTGCTTCGCAGTCCCACTAGTGGTTTGTGGTCTGTTTCAACTGTCACAGATTGACCAAATGTGTAGTAGTGAAATCGCTCACATGCGAACACCACAGCCAAGAGTTCTTTTTCTATTTGAGCGTAACGCTGTTGAGCTGAAGATAGAGCTGCTGACGCATAGGCTATCGGTCTGCCCTCTTGTAGCAAAACCGACCCCATGCCGTAGGAACTGGCATCAGTTGAGATGGTGATTGGCTTTGCTTGATCAAAGTAGCAAAGCACAGGTGCAGCTCCCAGTTTGGTCTTGATCAAGTTGAATGTCTCCGTATGCTGTGTTGTCCAGTGCCATGATATATCCGCCTTGAGGAGTTCACGTAGAGGTGCTGTGGTTGCGTAGAAGTTGGGAATGAACTTTGTCAACTAGGTTAATATCCCCAAGAACCTCTGAAGTTCTGCTTTGTTAGTGGGAGTTGACATGGCTTCGACTGCCTTCACTTTGGCTGGATCTGGGGCCAAACCTTCAGACGAGAGCTGGTGTCCAAGGTATGTTATGGCTGTAAGTCCTAGTCTGAGCTTGGCTTTGTTGAGTTTTAGGTTGTGCTCTCCGGCTGTAGTCATGATCTGTCTCAGGTGGTCCTTATGTTTTTCTGGAGTCTTGGATACTACCAGAATGTCATCAAAGTAGGGTTTGACAATAACTTGGCCTTCAAACACCTTGTCGATTGCCTGTTGGAACAGCTCGGGAGCCGTGGTAAAACCAAACGGTACACGAAGAAAGCGATAGCAACCCCATGATGTCGCGAATGTGCAAAGCCAGGAGCTGGGCTCGTCGAGAGCAAGTTGCCAAAAAGCATTCTTGGTATCAAGAACGGAAAACACAGTTGAGCCACTCAGGCTTGCAAAGAGTTCCTCGGCGATTGATGTCTGGTAGTGCTGTCTCTTTAGCGCTGCATCGAGATTCCTGGGATCGAGGCAAAGACGGACACTTCCATCTTTTTTCGTGACGACCACGATGGGATGAACCCATTCTGTGTGTTCCGTGACTGGGGTGATGATGTTGCTTGCCTCCATGCGCTTTAACTCTGCTTTAACCTTGTTTTTCAGAGCGCTAGGCACTCTACTAGGAGCGGAGACAGTTGTTTGTGCGTCCTCACGTAGATGAATGCTGTATTTTCCTGGTAGTTGACCTATACCTGCGAATAGGTCTGGGAATTCTTTCAGTACCTCTTCGCAGGCACGTAGCTGCAGGATTTTGTTTAGGGGGGGGGGGGGCCGTCCATGACAAAATTTTGTAGGAGGAGGGGGGGAGAGGAGGTCCCAGCAAAATGGAAGATTTCGGAAAGGAGGGGGGGGGGGGCCGGGCCCCATGGCTCGGGATTCCGGGGTGCCAGGGGCCCCATGCCAGGGGAGCACGGGGCCTCCTGGCACGTATCCAGGGGGGCCCCGTGCCTGTGGGCGCCCCTGGATACGTGCCTGCCTCTTCGTAATGTTTTGGCTGTGTTGCATCAGTTGCTCGTGAGGTTTCTTCAAGCTGCTTCACTCGAGAAATCAGGTTGAGTGCGGTGCACGCAGCAGCTCCCAAGATTGGTTTGAACGGTTTGTCAACCAAGGGAACCCCAGGTTGCACTCCTTGTTGATCACCGTGCAGTGAAGCTCACATTCACTCACTATTAAAAGCTGTTGTCCACTGTAGGTCGCAACTCTTGCAGTCGTTCGTTTTCTGTCTGGTTTGTTCGACCAATGTTTGGTCACTTCTATAGGAATAATGTTTCCGTCAGAGCCGTGTCAAGCTTGAAAGTAAGTTTATGTCCACTTAAGTCAACTATTTCGTCCCACTTTGTCGACTGTGCGCCGGGACCGGAGTCAGATATGCTGCCGAGGAAGAACTCTTCATGAGAGTCTTGTCGTGGATCCTCTTGCAGCAGTCCAACTCGTGGTGGAGGCGTTACGTTTGGTCGCTGCTGTTGCCTGCAAAGACTTGCAAAGTGACCAAATTTGCCGCAGCTGTAGCAGTTCCGGCCGTAAGCAGGGCACTGTCGGCGAGAATGTGTCGTCCCGCAGCGTAAACATTTGCGTTGAGGCATACTGGTTGCTTGATGAGCTGGAGGAGTCTGCTTGACATCTTGTGGACGCCCGAGTTGCCTTGGCGTTTTCTGACTGTACTTGCGAATGGCATTCACTTCTGGTTCTGGATCCCTCGGTGTAAGCTCTTTCACGTGCTTCTTATAAATTTCCGCTGCCTTGCACGCAGAGATGATCTTGTCCAACGAGTGATTTCGCTCCCGAAACAGACGCTCCCTCAGAGCTGCGTCACGAATTCCGACAACTATGCGGTCGCCTACGAGTCGATCGCACTTGTCACCGAAATCGCACCTCTGCGCCTGACGGCGAAGCTCGGTCACGAAGTCGTCAATCGTCTGGCCTGGCGCCTCAACCATCGAGTGGAAGAGCGCCGCCGCTTGGACGACGTTCTTCTATGGGGTTGGTAGAGCTCGTCAAACTTGTCCAGTATGTACTCGACTGGATCTCCGGTGTCTTCCGCAGTCGCTCCCACTGGTTGCGGGGGAACGTAGTCGCGATGCGTCGTGCCTGTGGGCCAAGCACATGGAGCAAGAAAGCCTTCCGTGCTGGTTTAGGCTTAGCCGTGTATTCGCAGGCAGCCTCGTATTTCTTGAAGGATTCTCGCCGTTCTTTCCACGCTGTTTGGGGTTTGTCGCCTGGCTCGAAGTGCGCCGGAGGTTGAATAAACGCACTTGCCATGATTTTAGATCGCGGGGGCCACTTCTGACGCCATGATATGTCGTGTTCCGGTAGGAAATGTCACACAGACACGTTGGTTGCGAAGGGTAACCGTCTGGCGTGCCCACATGGCTGCTCTAATGGGGCTGGCTTTTTACTGGATATATCGACATTATAGGTGGCGCGAGGAGCCGTACAAACAATACATAACAAGACGACAAAACCTCTCAAGATGATTACTCATCGCTGTCAGTTGCCATGGTGATCGCCATTTTGGACCCTTTCAAAGCTTCGAAAGGGTATTTAAAACCAGTCGCACCATGATCGCTACGGAGCATCATCGTACTGAAAGCGTTCCTCGGCCAATATGAGCGTCTTTGGCACTGCATACGCAAATAAACTTATCACTCATGCTTATTTCCTAGATCTCTTACAATTATGTTACTTTTCTTGCGTAGTTTCAAAGCAGTAAAATTATTTTTCAATGCCTCCAAGCACTGACGTTACGTGTGATGGCGTTACGAAGGTGTACGGCATCACACGCGGTGTCGGTGCTTGGGGGCATTGATAAATAGTTTTACTGTCTTGAAACACTTAAGAAGAGCAACATAATTGTAAGAGATCTGGGAAAATAAGCATCAGTGATATGTTTATTGCATACGCGGTGCCAAAGGCGCTCACATTGGCCGAGGAACGCTTTCAGTACAATGATGTTCCATAGCGATCTTGGTGCAACTGGTTTCAACGACCTTCTCGAAGCTTCAAGGTTTAAAGCGTCCAAAATGGCGATCACCATGGCAACAGACAGCGATGAGCAGGAGGAGGAGGGAACAGTGGGGGACCTATTTGGGGGCAACGAGAAGCTTTTCTTGGATGTTCACGCTAAATTTAGTAGAAAACTGAGTTTGTATGTAGGTAAAGTGACATCAAGGCATGTGACGTCATTTTTCCCGCTAAATTTAGCGCAAAACTGACTTTTCGTTTAAGTCACGTAACATCATGGCATCGTGACGACAGTTTTTCCACTAAATTCAGTGGGAAAACGAATAGAAGTAAGGTCTGGTGGCGTCAATTTTTCCTCTAAATCTAGCGGGGAAACTGAAGTTGTCCATTGGTCACATGATATGAAGTCATGTGACGCCATCTTCCCGCTTAACTTAGCTGGGAAATTTAATTTGTGTTGAGCCCACGTGACGCTAATTTTCCCGTTAAACCTAACGGGGAAACCGAATTCGTGTATAGGTCACGTGACACAAAGTAAAGTGACGTCATTTTTCCCGCTAAAGTTTGCGGAGAAAGTGAATAGGTCTTTAGGTCACGTGACGTCAATTAGCCCGCTAAACCTAGTGGGCGAAAGGCCCGGTTACGCCAAAGCCGACGGCGACGCCGCAATATGCAGGAACAAACGTCTAAAAACTGCGCGCGCAAAAAAAAAAAAGTGCATTGTAGAAGCGTTGTTGTTGACAGAAACTTTTTTCAATTCACATATGTTCAAGAACAGGTCTATAGGGTGGAGATATAGATGCCACTCATGCAGGTGATTAGATGCAAGAAACATTGATTTATATAAAAAAAGACCAATTCATGCTAGATATTAAATCAGATATAACAGTACATAGATATAATGCATAATATATATAGTCAGATGAAACAAAAGAAAGACAGAGCGAGGGGGAGAAGGGCGGAAATGAGGAAAGCTGAAGTAGAGAGGAGCGACCTCCTTTCCGAAGTGGCTTTTTCCGGGCGCGTCCTCGTAATTAAATGCAACTAAGCTGCATTGTAGTTGCACGCCACATATCTCATGAAGAACGGCTAGAGCAGGGATGGCCAAGCTAGTGGCTCGCGAGCCGCATGCGGCTCTTCGCGTGTTAAATTGCGGCTCGCAACTTCCTCCCCAACCCCTCCCCCCCCCCCACCACACACACACACACACACACACACCCGCCTCCCTCCCGGTCACACGAGCACTTCCCTCAAAAGAGAAATGGAACGCGTTTTAAATCGAAAGACAGGTTGCGGTTTGGTAGTCTTGTGCTACTGCTACCTTACGTTCAGTTGGACTGCTTTTGACTTTGATAGATTGAAAGCGGTTCGAGTTACGCTTATTTCTCTAAACAAAAGTCCCCCCCCCCCCGGCTCTTTGAATGTTCGTGGTTTTGTTTTGCGGCTCTTAGGCCGGGTTAGCCTGGCCACCCCTGAGCTGAGGCACTGCGACTACCCCACGCGTCATTCGGTTCCCAAGAATATATCTGTTCAGACCCGTTCCGTTTAAATCACTAATGATATCAGGTTTCAAGGCAGTGGCGTAGACCTCATATACTGAAATTACAGCAATCGGATATGCGTTTATTTTCTAACTCACATTGATTTGACTAGAATACATTATAACTGCGACTAAACCAAGTTCCAGAAAGCAGTGTTGCCATTGGTGGCTACTTTGCGCCAAATTGGCTACTTTTGAGCACAGTCTGGCGACAAAAATTTTAAGTTGGCTCCTTGGCCTTTTTGGCTACTTTTAATTTATATTCTGGCGAATTTTTAGTACAAAGAATGTTTATACTCAGGCAGAAAGATGACATAATTTCTGACATTACAAATACCTTTAAAAGAAAATTATGAAAAAGACGCGGCACGTTCTGGTCATCACGATACTGAAAGAGCGGTTAATTACAAGTCCACAAACATAATATAAACGGAAGCAACAGCTGCGTTAGAATCAGTCTTTCTTGGCAAACTTAGTTGTTTGATTTTTGTTTTCTAACAGGCCCAGAAATGATACGCGGTATCATTTCTAGACATTACTACGGGTTCTAAAAATGATAAGAAAAATACTTTATACACTTCCCGGCTATCACGATACTGAACGCTCAGGCAATCGCATGGCCACAATGGTAATATAACCAAGCGTAGCCTATTCTTGTAGCGGAAAGCATTCAGTGTGGAAGTTGCAATCGGCATGGGAAAGCACCCAGCGCAAAAGAAGCTTCCGCGACGAGTGGCGAAAAGACAGCAAGATTAATCAAAAGCTTCGTTAAAATTTTCTTTTTGGCATGCTGTGCATAGAAACAGTATTGCTGCGTCTATGCCGCGCTACTATTCATCCGTATTTTCTTCATCAATACTTCTTGCAGGCTGAATAAAATCTGCTGACAACGGAACGGCCGTCTAGTGTAAATTCTGCAATTGCAAGATTCGTCCGCACTATTGGTACCTACTCAAGCAATCAGAAACAAAACAACACCGCGACATGGCTATCATCCTTTCTTCACAACAGTAGCTACAGTAGCCTTTAGCATCTACCAGCAAACCAAACTACGACAAGGCTCACCGTGAGGTCCGAATTTCTTGTATGCCGCTGTGCAAACATCTATAAATGCCGTAAATGAGCTCGGTAAAATCCTGCATTCATAACTAAAGACTTCCAGCTGCACAGAACGAAATGCACAGCCATCACCACCAACGTTTTCTTCCCGCATTTCACCGAGTGCCCGGATGAAGAACTAAAACATTCCAGTTACTCCCTCATGGTCGACGAGTTGACCGATGTGTCCACGAGAAAGCAACTGTGTTGCTTTCTCGTGGACACACATGGAGAAAGCAACTCCAATTCTGGAGCAAACAAAATCACAAGCACTTTTTTGGACCTGGAAGAACTGCATGACGGAAGAGCTGAAACGCTTCATGACAGTGTACTGAACACTGTAGATAAGCACAATCTTTCTATCAAGAATTGTCTCGGGCTCTTCACTGATGGTGCAAATGCCATGTGTGGCCAACACAATTCTCTTTTCAGACACCTTCGTCAAGACAATCAAAACCAAATTTTGATAAAATGCTCGTGTCACAGCCTTGGCCTTGGGCCACTCACTTCGCTGTTTCGTTTCGTTGAGAGCTGTACGCTACGCGACACCGTTAAGCAACAAGCAGGCATCAAAATTTGGCACTGCGGTTTGTACCCCAACCGAGTACTTTCCACCATTATAGTTGTTTTGATGACAATATACCTTAAATACTGAGAGAAAACAACAAGGAAACAAGAAAACCGGTGATGACTTGCTCGCGCTAACGGCGTAGCGGTGTGTTTAACGGCTTAAGGCACAGGAGCAGCCCTTCCCTATTACGGCGACCTGCCGATCCAGGAGAATGAAAACGCGCTCAAGGGCCCACACAGTACCGTGAGAAGCTTCTTGTCGTCGCTTCTCGATTTAGTTTAGAGACCACCTATATTCAAGAGCACACTGACGCTCTCAGTGTACATCTTCTCACAGATTCCCTCCGCTCTTAAAACGGTTCCACGTAGTTTAAATATAAATTAATTACGTGTCAAATTTTCTTTCTGGAACAAGTCACTTTTTTTTATGTGGATCGGGGATTATATATGACACGCCAGTTTTCTTCGCTTCAGTTTGACTTTCTTAATCTGAAACACCCAGGGGCTTCGCTCATCGTCGCTCCCTTTACATACCGTTCCGCTTACCCTGTTTTACTTAAGCGCCGATATGCTCCAATTAAAACAACCAGGAAGTTCTTTTTTTTACATTTGTTGTTAAGAATTATTAGTTATCTGAAACGCCGCTGTGTATAAACTACAAAGTATTCAATTATCTGAGACGGTGTTCTGCCTAAACTGTATAAGCGGTTCTTCCTAGTTAAGCGGATTTTCTTTTTTTTAACGTTTTGTATACATAACTGAAACGAAACGATCATAGTGGAAAAAGAAACCTTGAGACTAGACAAACATCTTTTCTGTTTTGTAATTATCAAAGATCACACAATAATGAAACAAACATATTTAATTGGTATAAAGCAGGTAAGAGACCTGCAGATATAATGATTTAAGGGGAGTCCTCGAGCCTAGAATATCTACGCAAGAGTTAATTGACTTCCATCCGATATCGAGCGCAAACGGCATCTCGCACTCTCTAGACGACTGATGGCCGCTGGCCGGGACCTCTTCAAGACTAGCGGAGCGCTCTACCGTGTAGCCTATAGAGGGCGCGATTTAGGCTCCATTCTAGTTAGAATTAGGTTTATCCTCGAATAGAAGATCCTCGTAAGGACACGATCTTACCTGGCGTCTCACTGATGGCGACAGCTTTTCTCAAGACTATCCAGGTGACTGCTTCCGAGCAAGGCGGTGTTGTGAGCGATCCGAAATACTGGAAGTGGTCCACTGTGTTCTTCGTGCAGCAGGCGGGACAGAACGACCGGTTTTGTCACGTTCATGTGCATGTTCTCTCCGGTCTGAACCTGTCCCACAGCGTCCACAATCACCTCAAAGTCACGGTTGTCCTCCTCTCGCACTACCTGTAGGAGGAAAGAAAATTAAACCACACGCGTGCTCTGATTTGTACAGGAGCGCTAGCCTCTGTGAAGGTAAGGCTGAGTAAGTGTACGATACTTCCCCAGTGCGAATTTCTTTTCTTTTCTATTGGGATATTGGTTATTGGCGAGGTTTCGAGAGCGGAACTCGAAGTGAGTGTGTAAGTCGTGGCCCACTAAGTTTGAATATATTTCCGCTAAGTTCAGCAGAGACATTTTCCTCTAAATTCAGAGGAAATATGTCGACACGAGACATCACGGTGTTGAGTGACCACGTCGCGGAATGCCACAATGTCATGTGACTTCATTATGTCGCGGGATGTCAGAATGTCAGGTGATGGATGTCAGTGTCAAATGAAGTCATATTTTTCGTAACATCATGATTTCCGTGACGTCATGGCGTAACGTGATGCCATGGTGCCCCTTAACGACAGAGTTTTACGTCATATCAGAACGTGATGTGTCGTCACAGCGTCACGTGACGTCAGCGTCAAGTGAGCTTAGAATGTTACATAATGTCAAAATGGGACGTGACGTCACGGTGTCATATTAACACCGTCCACTAAATGTAGCGGGGGTAAGCCCGCTAAATTTAATCGGGGCAGTCTAGCTGTACGTGACAGTGTGCGGCGTCTAGCCCACTGAACACGAAGTCGTCTATTAGACGTCTAAAGACGTCTAGGCAAGACGGAGCAAGAGGTCTTGTATATGTCTTGGCAAGACGTGATAGTCTAAGACGTATTGAGTCATCTTGTAGCCGCCCTGTAGACTTCCTAACGCTCTCTGTTTTTTTGGGCTACAAGACGTCTTGCAAGGCGTCTCTATAGACATCTTAGATGACAGCCACAAGACGCCCAAGCCGTGAGTCGTCTCTCTGAGAGATGTCTTTTAGACGTCTACGTCAAGATATCTCGAGACGTCTTGCTAAAGATGTCTTATAGGCGTCTTGCGTAGCCAAAGACGTCTCTAGCTTGGTCGAGCCGTTTCAAGGCGGCTACGAGGCGTCTTGTGCTCAGTAGGTAGGTTGTTACCGAAGTTCATTTACAGGACACGACAAGGAACTGCCAATTTTTTGTTTGTTTTACTACTTGCGCTCTCAGTTATTCAGCATGAACACCAGCCGGTGAGCATCGACCAGAGCTGGGCAGATATATTCTAAAAAGTATTCGGGTACACAAATACTGAGATACATGTATTGTAAGGCCCAAAATACAGGTACTAAGGTACACATCTTTTATGCAACTGGATATCCCTGAGATACTTCTAAAAAACGTCGAGAATGTATTCCGGAATAGAGATACAGATACTTATGGAAATGTATTTGTTCCCGAACGGTGCTGCCTGGGGAGGGCGTAGTTTGTGGCGAACACAAATGGCAATTTATGCTTGTGCTCTCTTTTTGCGTCATTTTATGCACTTCCCCTTACCTCGAACTAATGCCGCTCAAAACAACATGTCACGCCCGGTGAACCACATAGTTGCTGAACGGTAAAGACTGCGTGCCATGCTTGACAATAGGCGTTTGCACAAGATGAAGCCTTTTTTGCCGTGAGGGCGCATCTCAAACTGTCGTCTTCTATGCTTCTGAGTCCCCCATAGTATGAGGAGATTCGACAACAGGGCCGTATACCTTTTCTCCGCTGAATTCCTTTCCAGCGTTCGCTATGCTAAATTAGAAAGAGTGGAGGGCTTTGTGAGAGGAGCTTATTCTGTTATTCTTGAAAGTAACCTTCTTTAAACCACAGTTCTTTTTTAAATGTTGGTGATTGTGATGGGTTATGATATAGGTGGGTTTATGTTATAAATTCTGAAGAAACTTGCATCAGACACATGTTTTTATCTTTTAAATTTGGTGTAAAAATGGCAACAAGTGTAACGAGATACCTAAGTCTGACAAAGTATCACGATGCAAGCGATATATTGTAAATGGATTTCACTACTGATACAAATGCATTTTTCAAATGTATCTCGATAACGAGATGCAGATACTCGAAAGTACGTCTACAATACTATGGCGATACATTAGTATCGCGATACTGTCCAGCCCTGGCATAGACGTAGCTAGAACCCCTTTTTCGGTGTAAGAATCGCGATGTAATTCAGGTATTACAGAAAACACAAGGCGAATATCCTCAATTACTCAAAAAATCGTAGAAGTTGTATCCCTCGTAAAATATTTATAAACCCATTTCCCCCATGCCAGATTCGAGTCGCCTTGACTGAACTCAAGTTTGTCTCACCGATATGACGAGCCAATGCAATGAGTATCGACGAATTCGCACCATGCCTGCGCTGGAGAGGACACCGCGAGAACGGCCGGGAGGAGCTTCGGTTGTCCTGTCTGCAGCGCGATCTTCGTACCCTCGACAACGCTTGGACGTCTCGTCCACCCCGAGCGCGCGCGCGTCAGTCATAGCTCCTCTAAACTCACAAAGCCTGGCAGTTCGACGACGGACCCATAGAGTGTCCGGTCGCACATTTAGAGCGCGAGGATGTGGTAGCACAGAGCATCAAAGAGCCATTTCTCGGGGAACCTAAAGCCCCTTAGGGGAACCTGGACGTCAGCGCATGTGCTTGCAGCGGCGAGGACCCGAAACACACTTGTTCACAAGGTAAAAGTGTGTTCGGCGTCTCGCCGCAGCGGGGCGCCAGTCGCGTGGCTCTCCTCTCATCCATTGTCTGCCGCTCCACCTTTTCCATTTCGGCGGCCGCTTCTCGTGGCGATCTGCCAGGCTTTGTCAGTATGCAGGAAGCTATGCTTCAGTCTAAGCACGGCCAAAGGCTTAAAGCGTGGGCTGGAGGAAGGGCGTTCGAAAGACACGCCCTGGCGTTCTCATTCTCTCAGTGACCATAAAAGGTGTTGCGCGACCACAGTAATGAAGTGAAGCGACCGGAATAAAAACGAAACAAGATACGAACGTTAGTTATGTCTGCGATCATCCACAACCGCTGAAACGAGCTTACGCGTACATTAGTCATCGGAGAGTTTTAGTAGATCCGATAATGATACCCGATGACGATACGATGCACGCGCAATAAGCGGCGGCAGAGTTTCGAATACCGTCGTCGGAGTCGTCGGAAATATCTACTACAAACTCTACTATCTCTGTACGCGCTTACGGCCAGAGCACGTGGTCACATGTTCTTGGGCTGGTTCTGCAGGTGCTACGTTGAGTTGCCCGAGTTAACAATGCTAGGAGTGTAGCTTCTGGATCTCAAGCATAAAATGCTATCATTAAGAAACGCAGCGCCTGGCTTATTACGCTCACGCATCTTGCTTCGCCATTCGTTCTCCGGTGCTCTTATCAGAAACGGAAACAGCACGACGCTCTGCCGATCCTTCATCGCCCTCAACACGGGCGGCAAGCATTCCGGGGCCTGGAACGCGTCCCATCCCGCCCATACATCCAAAGTGTTCCTGAAGTAGCAACAAATGACGTCAAACGAGTCGGCGTGTCACGTTGTCGGATGTCGCGATCCTGGCGGTCGGGTGCTACAGGTCCCTGCGGAAAGGACGAGCGAACACGAGCGTCGCTGTCGTCACGGAGTCCCAACCAGCTGGCTGTTGGAGCTGCCGATGTCTGTCGGGCTGGAGAACGGCCTGAAGCAGAACAGGCGTCTGCCACATCCGCCACCGCTGTTGTGACACCGCTAGGATCGCGACCGGCGGCAACATGACACTCCTATGACGTCAGCAGGCGGAAATCAAGGGGCCAAAGCGCGCCTGTCGGAGGCACGTTCCAGGTAAGGGGCGGTAGGAACACGGAAAACAAAACATGGAACCAACAAGAACAAAATATTATCCTGCAGGAACTAAGATGCGGTTTAATTACCTTAAAAAGGACAGCAACAACTGCCAGGCCATCGCCGTGCTTCGAGGCCTGTTCAACGGACGTGTATTTTGTGTTCATGTGTACCAGGTGCATCTGCGAAAAAAATACCAGAGGCAGTTGTAGCTCTCGCGGTTTGAGAAAAATACTATATAACGTGTTGTCAATCCCTCCGCCTGCTCCGCAAGCAGAGCTGACTGCGATAGCGCGGCTCTCTGCCCGCTTAGTTTCGGTTTTGGCTTTGGCTTAGATATGGGGCCATAGCAATGAACTTGGTCTCAGGGCTAAAAATCTCAACGGAAGTTCCCTTTTTAAAAAGTTATGGACCGAATAAAAGATAGTTTTTATAAAAGTGTTCATAAAGTGTGTGTTTATTTTTTTGTATTCATTTGAAAGATTAGAAGAGAGCGCAAAGTTTACGTTTAATTGCTTTTGTTTTTCGACAATATTACGTGACAGTCAAAGTTTGTACTGAAATTACCTTCTCTGTGTTTCAGATCTCCGACTGGCGGAAAAGACTGACCCAATATTTTGGCAGTAAGACCTCACTGAACACGTCGGAGTCAGATAGGGCAAATCAATTACATGAACACGTAAGATGTTAAGAGTTGCTCTGTTTATATCGTACAGACCCGTATTCATGCGAACGTCTCGTAAAAGCGGCCCAAAACTTGAAAAGAATGTCTGAGAATCTGGTGCGACACATGTGATTACAAGGGTCCTTTATCACTGCATGCACGAAACTTAATGCCAATAATCAAATATGTAATCATCGTCCAGAATGATTTTCTGGGTGCCACGTACACACAACTTCGAGTACGTGTTGGCAATTTGTTTTTAAAGGTTACCAGCGAACATGGCATTAAAGACTCCACTGCGCTTGTTCTTACTCTTTGGCGAGATGTGGGGCCTCATCTACTGTGTCGTTTAGCTGAACGTTGCGATGTCGTATAATACAACTTCCATTGTTTTCAACCATAGCCATAAATAGAGGTAACAACAATCTCAATTACAAAGCACCTGTTGTGACAGCACCAATTCTTTGCTTCCTAAAGGCGACTCTTCTTTTTTCTTTTCTTTTTTTTTTGCGCCCGATTTTTAGCAGAAGACAGAGAGTTGATGACAGCGATCAAAGACAGGACTTCGGGGAATAAATATTATAAAACAAAACTGTCACCGGAAACTAAGGTCTGTGATATGTAAAACCGCACCATGACGTTTTACATGCTGTCATCAAACTCAACATGCCACTTCACACACATCATATCTTTGGGCCGATTCACACATCTATGTGTGATCGACTGCGTTGCAACCGCCTGTACCCACTTGCGACGAGAGACTAGGAGGCTCTTAGTGAGGGTGTGGGTGCAACCCCAAACCTGGAGAGCGCTTGCAATTTAATGGCGGCACTACGCGAGGGAGAGGATTCGGGAAAGGATACGCGCCACGTTGCTCTGCACGAGAGCAGACGCCCGCTCTGTTGCAAGTCTGCTGCCACCGTTCGCCTTTCCTCCTCTCGCCTCCCACTGCAAGCAAACGAACGCATTGGCGCACCCTTCTTTTCGCTTCCTTCTCGCTCCGAGAACAGACTACTTCCATAAAGTTTCCTCCTGCATGCAACACGGCGCGCGTTGCACTCTGGGAACTGCAGTTGGCCAGGGAGGAGAGCGCCATGGTGTTCGGTTTCCTCAGATCGACACGTCGACAAGAGATTATACAGAGCGTGAACTATAAACGGCCGTTATTTTATGCTTTCTGGTCCCGAGAGCGCTGGCTTGTGGTCTCTAAATCTAACCTAAATGGCCAGACCTCGAAGCCTTCAGCACGCGTTCGCTTGTTGTATTTTGTACGCCTTCTGTTAGCGTTTCGAGGTATGTGGACTAGCCAGTGCTGAATCTGGACGCTGCGAAGCTCAGGGATCTTGCTTGTGTACGAATCATGTTGTAGACACCAGTAAGTATGCATATCGAGCCGCGCTTCACATTGGGGTTTGCTGGTCGGAAGTTGTTTGTTTTGTGCGTCCATAGACGAAATATAACGTTTTGCAATTACGTTTTTCTTAATACGCGTGAGTACGCGAGGTAAACTCGGAGGCGCCATTGAAAAGCTCCATTTGAACACACCTATCATCGCTTATCTGTACCGTCTCGCAGCACTGCACGAATTCGTGAAGTCCCCAACCGCTTGCATTTCAACTACTCAACATCGCGCATGCATAAAGTTATCCTGCAATCATATAGGCAACATTCGCACATACAAAGCGTTTTAAGCAACGCAAAAGTCGATAATTTGTGAAGAATGCCCACCATTCGGGGAAGTGCGCCGACGTGTATGACCCAGGTACGCCAAACGAACGAAATTATTCAAAGCGCATTTGACGGCTGCTAATGGCCATTATTTGTTTGTGTTTTTTCTTCCTCACTGAGTATGCCGAGATAATTTCAGACACACCGTTCAGGCACAGATCTTGGCGTCAGTAAAAGATCACAAAACGGCTTAGCGGTATGGGAACGCTTGTTAGGCTCCCGCGTGGCTAGTCCGACCCCAGCGCTTGCGAAACTTAATCTTATATCAGCATAAAATTCTGAGGTGAGATATGTGAATGAATGAGGAAGACATCATAGTACGTTGGCAGTAGTGAGGTCGAATTTATTGCGTTTCCTGCGTTAATGCACCAACGCGGTCAACTTTGATACTCCTTCGAGGATGCGGCCGGTTTTTCGCCCAATGAAGTAACAAGAAGCGGACGTTTGACAAACAAATACGTGTAGGTCTCGGTGACCAAATTTCGCCGGGAAGTTCACGGTACCAGACTTGATCACGCACAAGTCTAAAGATGCACAGTGGGGCGAGGTCTAAGCTTGTCACTACGGTTCGCATACGCACGGCAATATCCGGAATTGCGGGAACCAACTGGACAATGCGCCCGGTCTTGGTTTTTGTATCGCCTTGAGAATGAGCGGATGGTACAGGCGTTGACAGCGTCGATGATCAGAACGCAAGCAGCGCGTTCGGTCGCGGCGACACATGGAGATGAAGCTGCTTGGCGGTCAAAACGGAAACTGAGGGCCAACTAGTTCTCAGAGTAGGCAGCTGCGTGGCATTTCGCCGCGATGGGCGTGTCGGTTTTGAAGAAGTCTATTGCAAACACGAGGAAAAAGCAGGCTGCTAGACAAGAAGCAACTCAAGATGGCGGAATTTGCTATTTTGCGCGTTAAAAATACTAACCTATCTGAACAAAACTGGTGGCTATAGAAAAGTAATCATTTATACCTAGCGTAAATTATTCAGCACCTTAATGGGCCTCATGACCTGAGTTAGGAAATAAAACGACCCTTTGCCCCATAGACTCAGCAAAATTGAGCAATTAAAGGCGCCATTATCCCAGTGATCCTGATCTAACAGTTGCACCCACTCTCACTTGAGCCTCCCTACGAGAGACACTGGCGAGGCCCCACCCATCGGGTTCGTGAACACATCAGACCTGTGTATATTTTACGCATTACGATTTAATACCAGGGTTTGCTCTATTTATTATTTGTTAAACAGTAGGAAAGAAGAAAAAACTTCAAAATGAAACTCTGACGAGTTCTCCAACACATAGGAAGTTGATGAGTCAACAGTCCAGCACAACAAGCGATCACGCGCCAAAAAAAAAAAAATATAAACTAGGTTATACACGTTTGCTTGGGAGAAGAGCGTGTTGGTTCAAATCAAGGATGAAGAAAGAATAAAACAATTAAAACTGGGACAATACAACACATCTTTCAACTAGCAACAGACAAGTAAAAAATTTCAACAGCGAGCAGCCGACTATATTCAGGAGGGAGAGGGAGGAGAAGGGGAGAGAAGGGGAGATAAAAAAACGCGAAGTGCAAGTCAGAGAGGGAGGTTTATCTCGGATTTTAGAAATTCAACCTCAGTTTCCGTCAGCAGGAGGGAAGGGTTTGACACGTAGTTGTTTACTGTGGTCATGGCGAATGACTCTATGATCTCCTGCCGAATCTGCTGTCATGCCCCCCAGGATTTTTGTTTCATCAAAGAGGGGATGACAAACCAAACACGAACGGGCATGTATGACTATGGGATGATAGGAATCTGCAGAGAGGCCTTAGAAACTTCGTTGTGATGTTCCCGGAGTCTGTAGATTAGGTGCATCTGCCGGTCTGACCTATGTATTGATGGCCGCAGCTCAAGGGGAGTAAACTTTCTTCTCTTTGCATTGAATGAATTTATTTTCGTGTTTAACAGTGCAGCTAATTGGAATCCGGTTGTTGTTCACTTGTTGACAGAGTTAGCTTAAGACGCATGCGCGCACGAGAAAACAACATTCGTGTCAAATTTTGAGGCAATGGATTTTATCCGGTGGGCTGAACTGTGTACGTAAGGAATGACGGCGAATCGGGCTTTCGTTTTTGTGGCTGAGGACTGGCGATCAGGCCCGCGAATCAGCCTTTCCATTACTGGTCGTAGAAGGTCGACGGGAAACCCTGCCTTGACGAGCCTTTTGTGCTGGAATTTGAAGCTATCTTCTGAAAGATGACAGCAAGACTTCGTGAAGGATGAAGAAAACAACGATTTGATGATACCGTGTTTTACCGACTTCGAATGGGCGCTAGAAAACGGTAGGACAGGTTTAGCAGACCTTTGTTGAAAGGCCCAGCAGAGTCCAGTGGAACTGACATGAAGCCGCAAATCCAGGTACTGAAGACCTTCATTCGAAGGTTCTTCCTTCGTGAAAGTAAGGCCTGACGAACTTGTAGGTTATACAGTAACTGAAGTTACAGTGAAAATCAATACTGGAACCGGAACAACAACAAAAGTTCAGATACCCTTTTTCAAAACTAAATCAAGCAACATTGGCGGTCGCCATTTCTTGGGCACGAGGCGTGTGATTGGATCCGAGTTGTCGCCGAACGATGATGTGGCCGCTCGTGTCCAATCCATGCTCAGAGTGTGTACCATGAGCATTGGTGGAGTCGGATATAGACGACGGAACAGCTTCTAGACGGCGCCCACTTTTGAAAAGGGTCTATTATGTGCCTTAAAAATGTTGCAGTTTTGCAAAAAATCTTTAACATTCTGTTGTAAATCGTGCTTAATAATTGTGTCTAGATGTATGTCACTGTTCCTAGGGTGACTTCAAACCCGAGGAACGAAATGTCGAAACATCTACCGCCCATAGTAAGAACTGCGTGCGAGAACTCTCTAATATTCATTGTGACGTGGTACGTGGGTAAGGTAAAAGAAATCATTCTGTTCTTAAACTGCTAATTTGATTAAACAGACTTTTTTATCGATGCACTGTCCATTTTTACACCTGGTATTTTTTTTTTTCATTTGGAGATGATTAAAGAGAGTTGGTACGCGAATCATAAGGTGCATTTCACTGTGTGCTTGAAATAAACCTGACAACCTTAAAAGAGATTATTTCTTGCAGATACCGCATAGATTTGATCTCGCTAAACCACTGCAAAATCTCCAGTCTAATTAAATATATTTAAATCGGAAGTGTCCCAGAGTTACCCGATATAATGCGCCAGTGTGTCCTTTCGTATAGGAAATCGTAACCAGTTGCAACGCAGTCGATCATGCTCAAACGTAAACGTTTAAACCGACCTTTAGGCCAAACATTTTTTAATTTTCTTTTTCAGGCTTTTTGTGTAGATTGCAGAGATTGCCCCTTCAAGCAAAATGCGAGCATTATACGCGTGCACTCACAGCGTGGTTTTGAAGAAGACACTGCAACGTCGGTGGTTATCAGCGCGTTGCGTAGGGTTTGGACAGCACAGCCAACACAACCAAGAAGAATCAAAGCCGTGCTCTAGCGTTTCGACATAGTGATATCGAGCGTAGACACAGACCGAACGAGGCGAGTGCTGCGTCGGCGTTAGGCTCGTTTCCAGTCAATGCGTCGGAGGGCGTTCGGCGCAGAGCCCAATAGACCTTTTGCATTTCCATGGCGATCGTACGCCATGGAAATAAACGATATTGCGACTCGTGCGTTGAAACAATGTACACGTCTGTGTCTCGTCCTTTTTCTGCTTTATTCTTTCTGCTAAAGTATCCCAAAACGCCGTTAGAGAAGTTTACTGCGCTTTTCTTTGCCACAGCAGTGACACTGAAGAAAGCGCTAGAGGTCCGGAATTGCTCCCTGCCCTGGCCCGCTCGACGTTGCCTCCGTGATCGCCTCTGTCGTCTGCTAGGACCGTTTGTGTACCTAGACTTCCAAGCATTCTTTCGATGCCGCGGACGGCGCTGCACACTTCGCAAAAGGTCTATGGCCGAGTTGGCGTCATCCGAGTGGTATATTTGATACTCCATATTTTATTTGATATTTAGTTCAACCCAGGACAGCTGCGGCGCTGCAGAAAGGCAAGTCGCTCACATACGCTCACATACCTGCGCCGCCGCGTCCACCAATGATGTAAGGGTAAGGTATAATAAAATGGGGACTATTTTTCGAGTGAGCATGTGGAGGATGATGTAACGAGGTGGCAGAGGATGCTGTTCCCGGGCTTGGATCATTCCAGGCGGTGCCGGCACTGCTCACCTCCATGGAGTAGCTGTTGTCGTCCACCACGTGCTCGGATCCCCTAGCCGAACTGTTTCCCCAGTGGAAATGAAACTGCAGGAACCGGAACGTAGAGGCAGGGTGGGGCAGCCGTATGCCGTGGAACCGGTCGTGCAGTGCGGACACCTGCACTGTGGACGTCGATGGGAACAAAAATGCGCGTTGTAAAGCGAGCATCCACTCAGGGTTCAATAAACGTCCGAGGAACGTGGCCACCTAAAGAGCCCAAAAGCAGGCATAGCCATAGCTGCTTCTAGGCCAACAAGGTGTTTAGAAACGAGTCGCCGTTTTCCCACACTGTGGGCACTGCGCGTGCGCAGAAGCCAGTTTCGCGTGAAGTTAAGCGTCCGCGCATGCGCCAAGTTGACAGCAGCGCCACCAGAGTGGCGTGACGTCAGAGTTCCGCGTTGGTGTATAAAGGGACCGTGAAACGATCGCTCTACACAAAATTCCAGAAAGGCAAGAAAAAGAAATATGTCGGCACATATGGAGCCTCATCCTTCTAGGGGAGGGGAGGTCCTGTTGGGGAAAAAGTGAAGTTGGGGAGAAAAAGAAATCAGCAAAGACACTTAGACTGCTTACGTGTAGGAATGCGCATTCCGGCAAGCAGCGCGCCACGTATTCCTATCGCAGGGGGCGCTGCGGCGCTGACATCACGCTCCCCCTGCGCAGGCGCGGAGAACCTGCCGGCTGCACGACGGCTTCCGTGACGAAGCATCTGCGTTGCTGTGCTTTTCTTTGTGTTTTATTTCCGAGGCGCGTCCGCTTTGACCTCGAGTGGCCGCACCGGATTCCGTGACGAAGCATCTGATATGACGCGTCGCAGCCAATTTAGGTGCCGTTGTTCTCAACAACAAGATTTTAGGTGCCTTTTTTTTTTTCGATGACAGACGCCGCCGGCTCCGGTCCATAGGACAATTAATGCTTTTGCGTTAAAAGGATGTGACCTTATAAATCCACTTGAAAAAATCGTACGAAGTTAATGAATTTGTCCTGGGAACAATTAAGGCACTCAAAGTGAAACAGGCAGAGTTCTGAGGCCCATCCTTGGAGGTCCTCTTTATCGGAACCATATTTGTTTTACTTCGGCTAACTAGTTCTCAGGACAAGCCCTTTGCCTCCACAATTAAAACATAAAACATAACTCGTGTGTTTTTTTTTGTTTTTTATGCGATTTTTAAGTGAATTTTTGGGGCTCACATTCCTTTTAAATACGGTAGCATTTGAGATAAAGGTTAACATAAGTGACAATAACGACTGTGAGCATTAAAAGGGCTTAAGTGCCGTTACCCTGAAGAATAGCTTAGTGAGTGACTTTAGCCCCTCCCTTTAGCGAAACAAACAAGAAAACGGGTTATTTCCGGTCTCGAGATAATCCGTGTGGTCTGGTTGCCGTAGTTTGAACGCAAAGGGCAGCATAACAGAGAAACAGCGAATCGGGAAGCAGAACCAAGCCGTGAAAGGTGAAAGGCCGGGCCGTGCGGGTGAGTTATATGACCGTGGAGGAACAATATTAGGGGTTAACCCTCACAACAATTGTAATAATTAACTAAAATGTCTTAATTACCTTTTAATTCACGAAAGTAAACGAAATGGTTGTATTTAAATGTAATTAACCAATTATAATTAGTTATCTCACTTATCCCGTATAACTCACCTGCACAGACCGCAGTTTCTTTTTAATTTTTATTTTAAACAATTCTGTAAAGCCAAGTATGCAGAGATCGGTTTTCTTTTAAACAAATTTGTTAAGAGAAAAATTTAGACTCGCTTTGACAATTTCCATAGTATATTAGGTCTTAAAGGGGCACTAAAGTCATTTTTGAAAAAGGTCGTTTTGGGTCTTATATTGTTTAAAAGGTGTTAGTTCCCGCATATACCAATTCCTATATTACAAAACCGCCTGTTCATCTCAGGGCAATAAAAAACATGTGGACTCTTTTTTTCTCGCGGACTACATTGTGTGGATCAATGAAAGCCCTACAATACGCGCAGAGTCCGAATAATTTTATTACTTGTTTCGAAAAAAGTCTGATAGGTACACATTCGGATAAGACTCCTCTTTTCTCCGCGGGCGAAACCATCGCTTGAAACTCGCCGACAAGCGCACTTCGTCGACCACTTCACCCGGAAAAAAATTATTTCCAGAAAGGCCGTGTCGCGATCTTTGAACACGCTTTTAACGAGGACATAAGCTACGCATGATTGTGATTTTGCATTTGTTGGGATGCTCAGAACGTCTAGATTAAGTTGTCACCACAAAAGGACGGTCTCAGAATCGACTTCAGTGCCCCCTTAATTAAAAAGAAAAAGAGTCAATACATTCAAATATTCTTTATTCACGAGAGCAATGGGGGACTCTCGAAATAACACGAAGCTTATACATATTCCTGGTTTCATGCAATATTTCCTTTACGGTCCCTTCAAACTTTAGGAAGAAGTGAGCTGGAAAAACCTTGGCGTCGTGCACAACCGACTGATCCCTTTCAATGTCGCTTACCGGTATGGCCGTTGTTGACGATGTCGGGGCTGCACAGCGGTTCGTCGTAGTTGAGGTACCGCATCGGGCCCAGAGAGTCGGCACATATCGTGCTCCTCACTTTGATGTGGATCGGCGACTGGCTGTAGCTGGCGCATTCGTTTGCAGACGGACCCACGCTCAGTTTGGACCAGGAACCGACACCTGTTTCGAAATTAAGCGAGACAGGTAGCCGATTTTGTGCAACTCGATGTTTTATGGTCTCTAGATAATCGAAGAAACCATGAAATATAGAGAACAAAAAAACAGGCGAACCGGTGACCGAGTGTGTTAAACCAGGCGCGGAACGACAGCTCGTGCTGCAGAACCCACGGATCCTAGGTTCATTTCCCCACCCTAAAATGTGACTGTTATCACGATAAAAAAAACTGATAAAAAATGGTGACCATATGGGAAAGTAGCGACAAGCTCCCCATATGGTGGCCGTTTTGGTTCGTGGAATGAGCAGTTTCTTCTTGATTTCTCCATGGTCCAATTTAGATTGAGCCTCGTTACTTGGGACACCCTATATTTGACATAATCGAATTTGTTCTTCTCGGCAATCCTCGCCGAGAAGAACAAACTTGATGGTACGAAATGCATCCTGCAGAAGGCACGGACACAACAGCATGGTACGGAGTAATGGCGGCTGGTACGGTGCCATTTGACGCCACGTGCAAATTATGTATAAAGACATTTTCCATTGTTATTATAATGTACGCTAGTGGTTCAACTGGCGCTATTGTGCGGTTTAAAGTTGAAGCAGACAGCAACCTGTTTGAAATAGGACCTCGGTAATGTGTTTGTATGTAAAAAATAAGATTGAGTGCATTTTCTTCTTTGCGTTTGATTATTAGAGCGAAATATCACCACTAATTCGGACGTACTAGATAGCATGAAACATTCCACAGTCACGGAGACGAAAATGGCAGAACAAGTCTGCTCGCCACAGAGTTTTTGTTGCAGAAAACCTCCAAACAGCCTTGCTGGGAGGGCCAGCCACACATGCTCTTGGTGTACTGGCACACCTGGAGGCAGTGGAAAAGCAAACAGAAGACCCAGCAAACAAAGTCAAGTCTCCATAGGCGAGACCAGCGTTTAGCACATTATTCACAAGACTTGGGGTCATTAAGACACTCTACAATGTGACGCTTCAGCCAAACGCTACACCTTATGCAGTAGCTGCTCCTCGACGAGTACCTGTTCCTCTCTTGCCTACAGTGGAACATGAACTCGAGAAAATGAAGAAGCTAGGAGTCATCAAGCAAGTTGAACATGCAACGCCTTTGTGTGCACCTATGGTCACCGCCAAAAAAAAATGATGACGGGATTAGAATCTGCGTGGACTATACAAAACTAAACCAGAGGTAATCCGGGGAAGAGTCATGATGAAGAAAACTTGGCAAAGGTCTAGGAGACGCCAAACTGTTCAGTAAGCTGGGTGCTTACTGAACAGCAAGCAGACACCGCTTGCTGAGGAATCCCAAGTTCTGACTGCATTTATCACGCCGTTTGGGAGCTTTCAGTTCCTGCAGCTACCCTTTGGCATCGCAGCAGCGCTGCAGAGTTCTTGCAGAGAGAAATGCTTCGTATCCTGGAGAGACTGCCTGGACAAGCTTGCCACCAAGATGACATAGTCGTGCTTGGGATGGACACAGCGGATCACGACGCTAAGCTCGTCATTGTGTTCAGCGTCTCAAGAAAGCTGGAATGACTTTCAATCCATGCAAGTGCGAATTTCGGAAGACAAGTGGCAAGTTTCTCGGACACATCTTGAACAGTGATGACATTACCGCCAATCCTGAGAAGACGGAAGCCATCAGGAAGATGCCACCCCCAGAGAACACGACTGAGCTCAGATCATTCCTGCGTATGGTAAATCAGTTGGCAAAGTTTCTTCCAAGAGTGGCCGAAAAAACAAAACCACTTAGAGAGCTGCTTCTCAATGAAACAAGTCGGTGTTGGCATGGACCTCAACGGAGAGCATTTGAGGAGATCAAGGGAGGCTTGACGACAACTCCCGTTCTCTGCTACTACGATCGTCGGAAGCCTCTGACAATAGCAGCGGATGCGTCGTCGTATGGCTTAGGTGCCGTGCTCCTCCAAACAGACGATGAAGGGAAGCGCCAGCCAGTTGCATACGCTTCAAGAGCGCTGTCGCCTACAGAGCAAAAGTATGCTCAGGTTGAAAAAGAAACACTCGCTGCAACATGGGCATGCGAACATTTCAAAATGTGCGTGCTCGGATTAAGTTTCCACATTGAGACCGATCATAAGCCACTGGTGTCTTTGTTCTCAACGAATCGGATTGACGAAATGACGCCGAGACTCCAGCGGTTTCACATCCCGGTACTGGAGTACGATTTCACAATCTCGCACATACGCCGGTAAGAACATGCACACTGCTGACGTGCTGTCACGAAATCCACTACAGTGTTCTGGAGAGAACCTTGTCAGTCATCGAAGAGTATGAACTTTTGACAATCCAGCAGCTGCCAGCCTCGACAGAGATGCCGAACAAGACCAGAACCGAGTTGCAAAAAGACGCAACAACTTCACTCGTCATGCACTACTGTGCAACAAAATGGCCAAAAGCAGAGACATTAACGCCAGAAGTACGGAAATATGCGAGCGTGGCCAACGAACTGTCAGTAGTAAAGGGACTCCTACTCAGGGGAACGAGACTCCTCTTTCCCCCCACACTACGCCAGGACGTGTTGAAAAGCCTTCACAAAGGACACCAGGGGATCGTCAGATGTTGATCAAGGGCGAGAAAGTCTGCATGGGGACCCGCAATCAGCCAGCATATTGAGGTATCTGTGAGCAGATGCCCTACCTGTGCGAGACACCGCCAAGTACCAACCGAAGGGTTGTTGCAGACTCCTCTACCGGAACGTCCATGGCAAGTAGTTGGCACTGATCTGTTCCACCTTGAGGGAAGGAATTACATCATAGCTGTTGACTATTACTCTAAGTTTTTGGAACTCGAAGAACTTCAGTGGACCCTAACGAAGCATAACGCCCATTTTCTCGATCACCTGTTTGCTCGTTACGGTGTCCCGGATCTGATTCGGTCGGACAACGGCCCGCAGTACAGTTCGCTTGAATTTAAACGATTTCTGAGTGACTGGGGAGTAGAGCAAGTGACATCTAGCCCACATCACGCACAAAGCAATAGCGAGGCGGAGAGAGCTGTTCAAACAGCCAAGAACACCCTCAGGAAATCCGACAACGTTGCCGAAGGTCTTCTAGCTCACAGAGCAACGCAGGGTCCCGAGGGTTACTCAACTGCGGAACTTCTTATGGGCCGAAGATTAAAAAACGAATGCTCCGACCATACCTGACAGACTCGAACCAAAATGGAGATACAATTCAGGTACCGACAACGGAACAAAGCTCTCCGAGAAAAGGAAGCAGCGAACTACAATGTTCGACACCGAGTGAGAGAGAGATCATCCTTGCAGCCAGGGGCAATAGTTCACATCAGACAGGGGCCCAGCAACAAGGAACCGTTGTGGAACCCGCACATACTCCGATATCTTACATAGTGCAGACAGCTGTTGGAAGTTTGCGTCGCACAAGAACGCACCTACAGACAGACTCAAGGAAACATCCCCAGCAATGCGAAAGCAGGCAGTTCAGGAGAAGCCTTCCGAACAACACACAGTGGCCGAGCAGTGAGACTACCGCAGCGCCTGAACTTGTAAGCAAAAGACTCGTTTCTCAAGAAAGGGAAGTGTCGTGTATCGTTCCATTCACAGATGGCGCCAAGCGAACAATTGGACGATCGGCAACGCACGGGATACACGAGGCACGCCGGGGACATACGCGCGGGAGATCGAACCAGGCGGAACGATCTGTGATGCTGCTGAGTAAAAGCTTGCTTTAACCTTCGAACTCCTCAATTCCTGATCGGAAACACGACAAGACTTATTTGTGCTCATTGCACATTTTCCGGGATTGTTCTTATTCTTCTTAAAATTATTTTTGAACACGTCGATCACCAGACAACCGTAGATTTTGGGAATTGTAACCCGGAAAAAGAAGCACTCTGAGTCTCTGACCTAACTCACGCACGACGTCCGTTCCTAAGCCTTTTCGCCCATACCCTTGGCGGTTGCATACCCTGTGTCAGCGGGCAATCCGAAAATCCACCGGGACGAGGGTACGTAAGTTAAGTCCTAATATAAGGTTTTGCGAAAGAGGCCTATAGGCTCTTGTCAAAGCAAACTGGAGAAGCCGACAAAGAAGAAGCGAACGCGTAGATTGCTTGGAAACTATCGCGGAGCCTGCCCTATCCCTTACGTTCTGCTGGAAATGCGGCATGAGCTAAGGCCTGTCACACTAGCGTCGCGGAGGCTTGCCGCACGCCGTCCGCTGCCGCGGGCTGCCGTCCAAAACCAGTTTTCGCCCTCAGCAGCTTGTCGACCAGCAACGTCCGAGCAACCGGCCCGCGAAAGAATAGAGAGGGGGGGGGCTTGCCGTTTCTTGCCACATGCATAAGGAAGGAGCCAAGGGGAGGTGGCATAGATAGTGACGTTCCGAATTCTAGTGCAATTCGCAGTCACCCTGAACAAGCGTTCCATAGAGCCCAAGGACCTGTCATATCACTTTTAAAATTTCTCGTCCATGTCAGCGTTTATGATGCTGCTGTATGCGATCCATCTTTCAACCTGGCTGAGCCGCAGAAATCTGCTTACAATATTATCATTCTCGTGATTGTTGTTTTAGCAGGAATTGCTTAAAAGCCGAGCAATCACAACAACCAAAGCCGGGATCTAAGCTCGGAGTCAGCGGAGCTGTTTGTAGTATTTTTAGCGTTTCTAACTTAATATCAGCGTCTTTGAAGCCGTACGAGAATAATAATATTGTGGATGTATGCAGCTCATCCAGGTTGAAGGGTGGACGGCATGCACAGTACTGACATTGACGAGAAATTTTAAGTGATATGACAGCTATACTTGTGTTCCATACGACGCTTGTTCTTGGTGACTCCGAATTACACTCAAAACTGTGTAACCATGGAATTGGTCGAACTTTCCGATCACTAGGGAGCTGAAGGAACACCGTTTTTCTCGAGTACGGGACGAGGCGCTTGGGGGATTTAGCAAATGGTCTATTTGTACGTAATGTTGACACTTCGAAATAATTAAGCTACATTGAAATCGTCGTCAAAATTAGCATAAATAATCCTAACTTTAAGCTTGCCAGAGCTGAAGTTTGAGATTATTTGTGCTAATATTTAGCTTGCGAGCAATGAGTAATTCACAGTTTGCTAACAAAGCACTTTTTTTACTTGTTTTTTTTAACTACTTTTTATATTGAAAACCGGCAGCCAGAAAAAGCTGTATACTGTAAACGACTTAATTTTCGCGGGCTCAAATTTTCGCGAATCGGGCCAAAGCTGAAATTTTGAAATTATTCGCGGGTTTTAATTTTCGCGAATCGAGTGTAGCTTCCGTCGCGTTAACATATTGCAAGAATTGTTCGCGGGACGCATTTTTTGCGTTTGTAGGTGATTCGCGAAATTCGCGAAAATTAGGTCTTCGCGAAAATTTAGTCGTTTACAGTATACGCCAGATTAGGCTGTATATATTCCAGATAAGGCTTAATATTCGCCAGATTAGGCTGTATATACGCCAGATAAGGCTGTACATAGGCCTATATAATTATATAATGTTTGATATGACCATATATGCCCCAGATATAGACCGACACGCGGGCTTGACGTCACGGAGCTGCGGCGGCGCTGCAATCGCACCGGAGCGGGCTGGTGTGGGCAAAAGGGCGCACGTTTCGCATGGGCGTCATAGCATTTCAGCATGCCGCGAAGCTGTTTTGCCGTTAATTGCACCGAAAGGTACAAGAAAAGTAACGGAGTGAGTTTCCACAAGTTCCCGGCTGACTCTGAAAGGCATAGAAGGTGGATAATATCCGTGGATCGAAAAGAATGGTCGCCTCGCGCGAACGACCGTTTGTGCAGCAAGCACTTTCTTGAAGGCAAGTGCGGCTTCCATTTCAATCTCCGTCCCGAGGCTTGCTTATGTGCAGGGAAACCGTCGTCTGACCGAGACCACCGGGATTTTGTTCCCACGGTGTTCGTGCACAAAGCACCGGCCAAGCGCTCGTCGGAGGCTCGCTACACCCGTGCTACCCAGCAGAAGGGGATCGGCGACAGAACGGCAGTGTTGTAGGCGTTACCGAAAAAAAGTAACGAAATACGTTACTCGTTACTTGCAAATAAAAGGTACGCGTTACCGAGCTACGTTACCTAAAAATAAAAAAACGCGTTACCGCTACCGATAAAAAGTAACACACGTTACTTTTGCGTTACTTTTTAAATTATGATTTAATACGTTTTACGGTTTTGACGATACAGGTATGCATAAGCTCATCTATCAAGAAACATTATGTTCATGCAGAAACTGAACATAATTACTTTATCTCTTTTAGAGCGCAGCTCTTAGGCGCCCGTTTCCGGCTTGAGCGGCGTCGCCGTTGGTGTCGCCGTTGGCGTCGCCGTCGGCGTGCGTTGCGCGGGTCCATCGCCGCCCCCCCCCCCGAGCGGTGCATGTTGGGACATGCACCGCGCGAGCCCTCCCCGAGCGGTACATGTTGGGACATGCACAGCCCGAGCCCCCCCCCCCCCCGAGGTCACGTGACCTCCCCTTCGAGGTCACGTGACCCCCCCCGAGGTCACGTGAAGCCCCCCACCCCCCGAGGTCACGTGACCCCCAGGTCATGTAACCCCCCCCCAAAGGACATTGAAGAATGAGGGGAGAAGGAGGAGGAGGAGGGTATACCCTCCCTGAGTACCCTTCCTCCTCCTCCTCAAGAGCTGCGCTCCAATTCGGCGTTACAGGAAGTTGTAAACGGCTTTCATTTTTTACGGTTTCACCTAAATACTCAAGAGAAAAAACGCAAATAAAAACATGGCTTGATGCCTAAAAACACGGAAAAAATTGAAGTGTAATTTCTTTAAGACTTGGGAAATAGTAACGAGTAACGTAAGTACGTTACTCGTTACTGTTTCGAAAAAGTAACGAGTAGGTTACTACGTCAATAAAAAAAAGTAACGCGTTTCTGGTATCGCTGTTACGTGTAAGGGGTTACCGCAAAGACTGCAGAACGGACAAAGCGTTACCGCTTGTCATGCCTTGTGGTCATGAGGGTAGGGAAAATATCATACCTTGACTTTAAGACGCTCTGTGTATTTAATCAATTATTAAATACACTTCCGTTGACCCACAGTTTGCTGATCCCGCCGGCAGTGCGGAAACCGACTCGAAGCAATCGTATAGGCCTCGAGAGACTTGTACGCCTGCACCGTGCCGGCCGTGACCCAGTAGCGGATCCAAGGGGGGGGGGGGGTGACGGGGGCGGCCGCCCCCAAACCAAGTCGACCCCCCCCCCTCTCTCCTTCTCGGAGGGCAAATTTACATGGGTAAACCCCCCCCCCCGGTGCACACGAAAGAATGGGAGAAAAGCATCCTTACCAATTTTCCGCCCCCCCCCCCCCAAAAAAAACGGAGTTCTGGATCCACCCTGCCGTGAACTGGCTTGGCGAAAAAACTAAATAAACGACGACGTGAGCCGTCGACTTCGGTGGCAGCAACTTCACGTCAGAAGTCCAGCAGGCCTTATTTACGGCATACGGATCCTCGTAGACAACGCCGTCCACGCACAGTTTGTTTCGGTACCGCTGCCGTTCAGGCTCGGGTAGCGAGCTCAAATAGTCGGGCATAGCGTACGACATACGTTGTCAGAAAATACGACGCACAAATAAAGCTAGAAACGTCCCTACAACGTCAACAACGAGCGCACGCCACACAACGCAATGGCGAAAACACGGAGAGCCGGGCTGCTTTTGCCCACACAGCTACCGCGCATGCACGGCCTTCCGGCCGTGTTGGTAAACAGAGCCGCTCTGCGTGTCGGTCTATAAGATTTCCATATACGGGATGTGTCGTCGCAGCGTCTTAATTTCTGGTTGCTATTCGCAACTCCAGCCCGCCTCTCGCCCTCCCGCGGACGAGGAGAGAACTAGAGGAACGGGGACGGCAGCGGCGGCGGCGGCGCGGAAAAGGTGGCAGGGGCTGTCGGCCTTGATGCGTGAAGCCGTTTTAACAAAAAAAGTAAGCGCTTTAAAATAGGAATTTTTGTGCTCCGCCTCGCAACATCGTTGCAAGAAGGACAGGATGTCTAATTTCATTAGAGACTTTTCGTACATCGCATACGCTACGGATTTCTGGTCTTGTGCATGGCCGCCAGCTCGATCTGTGCTCAACGTGACGGCAAACGCTCCCGCTAATAATGTAGAGCTCTAGCGTACGGTCTACGAAAAGTCTATTCTTCGCCCTAAGTAGGAGAAAACTGGTAGTGCAACGATATGTCGAGCAATACACGTCGGGGAAGGGTTCGCGTTTTAAGGCCGTAGGAACATGACCATTTATTCCAAGCACATTTAAAAGATAGAATATGCGTACTTGCTTTCAGGTAATCACAAAATAAATAAAGAAATGTATGAAGCATTTTAAGCGAGTCTGTGTTAGCCAGCCGTTCGTAACGAGAGCTTAGAACGGGCAGTCTTGGCCAGAGGGGCCGCAACGTTGCAAATAACACGGTACAAAAAAAATTTGTACGGTATAATAAAATTCGCATTTTTGCTAAGCAATAAATAAAGCCCCTTAAACCCCTAAACATTCCGATTATGGTAATAGGCAGTTTTAGCATAGCGTTACCGCAGGCTACCGTTGGCTACCGTGAGCACGGCAACGCTTTTGGCTCGCGCTGAAAATTGCGCTTCAAAGGTACAGCACGAGCCTCCGATTGTAATGCTACACTGCACGGTATAGCCTGCGGTAAGAAACGTCCTATCAATAACCACAGAGCAGTTTCGTCACGTATTGCAATACACTAAAACCGAAACGGTGAGCAGCGAGTTGCGACCCTGTGACAAGAAGACATCAATACTGTGAACGCTGCTCTTCCGAAGCTTGACGGTCGCCGTGCGCGGCTCACTTTTGTAGCGTGAGCTACACTGGCCGAGGTTGAGCAGTTTCGCGTGGCTCGCATAATGAACCGTGCTCCGTGCTGCGCATGCGCGAGGAGCAGTGACATCACACGGCGCACAGCTGGCGCGCCGGAGCCGCCGCCACCGCGCGCTCCGCCGCCACCGCCGCGCGTCCGCCGCCACCGCCGCGCGCTCCGCCGCCGTCGCGCCCGCCTCGCCGGTCTGCGCATTCCAGAGGAGTGACGTCATAGCCGCGGCTGACGCACTGGCGCCGCCGCGTGCCCAGCTGTGCGCCTCCGTTGCGCAGTAGCCAAGTCTGACGCTGCACCGGAGCCGCTTGATAGCGCCTCTCATTTTGTGCGCATAAGCTCACGCTACGTATATCCTGGCATAGCCGAGCTAAGCCACCGCAATTATTTTAGAGCACTAATGGCCAGGCAAAGCGCAAACACGATATCTTCATCACCCTGAAAAATATTCTGCCACAAACAGTGACGTGGCGGGTCCGTAAAACGCGCTTACCCACCACAAAGCTTCGCAAGTTGAGGTTTCTGCAACTTTTAAATATTAGTATGCTCATTTTGCCATTTTGCTAACGCGCATCAACATCTCCGTCACCTGTAATATGATCATACCCTAACCACTTCGCGTTTGCAGACAAACCAATCATTTTTAGCGCACTGACCAGCATCAGCGAACAGGCGCACCGAAAGCCCTGAAGAATCTATCCCCGTCTCTTCCGCCATCTTGGAACTACCGCCCCGCCACCTATAGGGCGTTGGAGTTGCGAATACTGTCGAGCTGGAGAGCGACCTACGTCAGCCACACCCACCACCGCTGCTCTGACACCGCCAGGATCGCGGTCGGCGACAGCGTGACACTTCTGTGACATCATTAGGCGGAAATCGAGAGACAACATTTTTGGTCGCGATAAACACACCAGTCGGAGACGCGTTCCAGGAACCATAATCTATGCTTTCGTTTGCTCCAGGACGCGTACAAATGATCTGCGAGATCAAAGCCCATGCTCAGCGCCAGCGTCTAACAAAGAATAATAGACCTATTGCTGTCTTACCCAAGCATCAAGGAGAATGCAGGGATTGGTGTTCCACGCGCCGCACGTGCTGGCCTCAGCAGTAGTAATTTTTCCAAGCAAAAACCTGAAAGAAATGGCATCTTGCACGCGCGTTCGTCAATGCTTTTTTGGTTTTTTACTTGAATCTTTCATGCAGGGAAAGGCGTGCGCGTGTGGCGCGTGGAACACCAATCCCTGCATTCTCCCTGATGCTTGGGGTAAGACAGCAAGATGAGTCTATAGACCTTACTTTGCTGTCTTCTACCCAAGCATCAAGGAGAACGCAGGGATTGGTGTTCCACGTGCGCCGCACACGTGCTGGCCTCAGCAGTAGTAACTTTTCCAAAGCGAAAACTCCAAAACAAATGGCATCTTGCACGCGCGTTCGTCAATGCTTTCTTTTGGTTATTTACTTCGAATCTTTTATACAGGAAAGGCGTGCGCGTGGTGGCGTGGAACACCAAATCCCTGCACTCTCCTTGATGCTTGGTGTTAGACAGCAAATGGCCTATTGGGGTGTGTGTATATTTATGCAGCCTAGAACTTAGTCTGGCTCAAAGGGCGACTTGTCTCTCAGCTGTGTGGATAAGCAATTTAGCGAGTGCGGTACAGCCGCTGGCCTGGAGTCTTTAGCGTGCATCACGACGTAGTAATGATACACGACCACACACCGGTACGATACTCATCCAGATCGAAACGGGCAGGGGTGGGGATTGAACCCAGGATCTCTGGGTTCTGCAGCGCGAGCTTTCGCTCCACGTGCTCCAAGCTGGTGTGCGCTATTAGCGCCGAGATGTTTCGGTGGCGCCCTCTTGATGGTTTCCCTCCGTGACGTCACGACTGGGATTTGCCTCGCCGTGACGTCACCAGTTGTTATTCTGGCTACTTACCATCGGGTGCGACGACGAGTTCGATGGTGTGTTTAAAAAGCACAGTAGAAGCAGGGAGGCATCGCAATCCAAAACTAACACCGTTAAAGTTGACGATCTGACAGCTCATATGCCCATGGTTTGGCCAATCGTGGAAAGCTGACCACAGCGACGCTATGGCCGCGCACATCGCTAATATAGGCCTCTCGGCCACCGATCCCTCCGCGCGGGCATCTTCGGCAGCGTTGTGCGCTAAGTATGAAACAGAGTATAAATAGCTTTAGAACCAACTTTTCTATGCGCCCATCGTTATCACCATTAACGTTAACTATGCCCTTAAAGCCAGGCGCTACTACATAACGCCCCTGTGCCATTATGAAAAGTTTTGTCAGTGCTTTACGACCTCTAGCCTAAGGTCTTGGCCGTGTATTTCTCTGTAGGGGTACACGACGGCACGCCGGTACGATGCTCATCTACGTCGAAACGGGCCGGGGTCACAGCAGTACAAATCAACAAAACAGGCCCAGCAAGGTGCAGTCAATGTGGCGGCACGACTTTACAGCGTATGTGGCGTTACCGGGGTGGACAATAAAAATAAAGATAATTTATATTGTGATTTATCTCATGATTTATATCTTGACTTAAATCAAACCGAATTTACTATGATGATTTATATCGAACATTTTCCGCCGAAATAATCCAAAAGGTATTTTTTATTTACCATCGTCTATCATTGAATGATTTCTTTGTGCCTCTCTTTTGTATTTAAATCTGGGAATAATTATGCAACGAAGACTTTTAACAGGCTGAACACGACAGAGGTCTTCTGAGCAAATCGGAAGGTAGAGTTTTCCGCCATCCATTTCGTTTGTCCATTGCGTACCGTCCTATTGCATAAAAATAAGAACGCAAAAACACATTTCAGGGATTAGGATTTATTTTAAGCTATCTTTGTTCGACTATGGTGGGGTTTACTGGATAAAAATTTGTTAATTGAACTCTACTTCCGCACTGTAATTTTTCTTCCGCGTTGTTTTTAGTAATTGGAAGGATTGATCAATCCATCCTCCCAATTGGCACGGTAGTTATACACTGGCATCCACGGCACCCTCAGTCCTTGTCCAAAGCAATTTCTGCGCTATCTTGAGGATCCGGCCCTCTTCTGCACATTGTGAACGAATGTATACGCCCCCGAACTCGTGTCTTTTTTTAATAAAAAATAGAAGGGTTACCCTCAAAATTTGCCTGCGTCACTATAAACGTAGTAGGCGCGAGAGCGTGGATGTGCAAAATGCATTGCTCGCACGAATTAAAGGCAGCTACAATCAGACTTGGAAGTAATGTTACTTTTTCAAGTAATTTTTTAACTGCCACGTTACTTTTCTGGGGCAGTAATTTGTAATGTAATTTCGTTACAATTCATGCATAGCAACGGATTACTTCAATTACTCGTTACTTTTCTTTTTAATATGAACATAATACAGAAAGTGGAGCAGGCAATTTAGCAGCATAGGACGTAGCAAGTTAAAAATAAAATAAAAAATAACATCGTGAAGAGGAGTACAACCGAAAATAAAACACGATTTCTTGTATGACCGGTCACTAGAGCCACTCGAAAAACGCGCAAGGCCTACACAAATATTCGAAAAACAAAAATCAAGATTACAACGCCGAGAAGCTCTGCATCTTTCCATCGCCTTTCATCGTGTTTTTCTTCTCCTGACTATGAGAAATGGAAAGTAGTATTGCAGAAAATATTTTTTGAAAACATCAAGACCGCCTCTTTTGTTTTCTTGATGAGAGTAAGGGAAAAGTAACGTGAAAGTAACTTGTAACGTAACGAGTGAAGTAATCCGTTACTTTTCATCGAAAGTAATTTGTAACGGTAATCCATTACATTTGACGTTCGGTAATTTGTAATTGTAATCCAATACATTTTTTAAGTAACGGGTACAAGTCTGGTTACAATCCACCGATGAATCTGCAGCCATCTGGCACTCTCCCCCCTCAACCCCCCCCACCCCCCCCCCCAAACTGTTCTCAGCCCTCGGTTCTATATTACCTTACCTTGCTTCCCGTCGTATGACCAATCCGAAGAGTCCACACGACCTGCACAAAGACACAACACAAAAAAAAACTAATTAAAAAGAAATATTTTTTTAAGGGTTTATTTTTGGTGTTACTCGTCTTCGAGATTTACTGCCGTGTAATATCTTGTTTCCCTTCAGTCCGACGGAGCCGACGCTACGATTTGAAGGTGCCAATCAATCAGGACCACAAGTGCATCGTAACGACGCCCATCCTCTTAAGCGCCGTTCACATATATGCGACCGAGTAAGACCGAGAGAGCCAGACCGTTTTTAAGCCTCTTGCGACGTCTTGGGACCGGATGCGCTGCAGCGGAGCTGGTCCTAAGAGATCGCAAGAGGCTTAAAACCGGTCTGGTCTCTCTCGGTCTTACTCGGTCGCAAAAGTGTGAACGGGCCTTTAGTGGGTTTGCTGCACCGAGTGAACCAATCACGCCGCGATCCTAGGCTTTCTTCCGCGCGTGATTGGTTGAGATTGTGACAGCAAACTCATCATCATCATCATCACCACCACATCGGATCGTAACGTCGTCTGCGGTCAGGCTTAGGGTGAAACGGTTGGTCGGTGAGAGAAAAGAAAAACAAAAATCCGAGAGCATTTAACGCTAACAGCGTGACGCGTGTCACAGCGACAGCAGTTTGACGCTTGCGTATAATCCACTTTAATTGTGACGCCGTTGTCGTTTCTGCGCAGTGTAGGAGTTTGAGGATAATGACGTCGTTTTTTGCATCCGTTCTCGATGCCGTTCGTGTGCCTGCCTCATTCGTATACCTCGTCTACAACGAGCCTCCTTGGCACGATGAAAGTGAAATTCGCATTCTTCGGACCCGCTAATTACTTTTTTGAGGTTTATGGCCACACCTCATGCAAGTTCGTCTCCTCGGATGGTCGTGCGCTTGCGCCGGCACAACGAGGTGTCCGGCGAGGCAATGTACCTCCAAGAACACGAGGTCTGCGCATGACATCATCGTTGGTGGATACCCGACCCCCGCCCCAAGCGCAAACACGCTTATTTTGTCTTAATTTTTGCTTCTTAATTCATTCTCATGTTGCTTAAAGTCATTGGATCATGGGAAAGGAGCGGCATTGCCTTCCCCACTTGCTATCCCGACACAAACATATACTAACATACAGACGACCGAAACCTCGCAAGTCGATTGGCTAATCTGGTTAGAACATTTTATTTACAGCAGGGGTGTCACGACTAGAACAAAACCAAAAACCGAAAACGCGCTATATACAGTATGTACAGGCTCTACAATCTACAAGCCAAGCTAGCCAACCCCACGCCTAACGGGGTATCCAGTCCACACGAAGGAGAAATCCGCCACTTTCCTCCGCGGAGCGCGCATCACGTGAGACACACGCCATCCCTTTTTGACGCCTCGCGGGCGCCGTTCTCCTCCGTGGCGGATACGCGGAGGCTTCGTTCTATGAGCACGAAAGCTCTGCAGATGGGCGGCCGAGCAGAGGACGCAGTTCTTCAGGTTGTTGACTTCACGACATCCGTCCGCGGAGTTCTCCTTCGTGTGGATACCCCTTAAGGGGTATCCACTTAAGGGGTATCCACACGGATACCCCTTAAGAACCGTGTGGTTCACGAAGGAGAACCACACGGTTCTCCTTCGTGTGGATACCCCATGGGTATCCACACGAAGGAGAACTCCACGGACGGATGTCGTGACGTCAACAACCCGGGAAACTCCGTCCCCGGCTCCGCGGCGGAGCCGGGGACGGAGTTTCCGGGTTGTTGACGTCGTGACATCCGTCCGTGGAGTTCGTGTGGATACCCCATTAAAGGGGTATCCACACGAAGGAGAAATCCTCCACTTTCCTCCGCGGAGCGCGCATCACGTGCGACATACGTCATCCCTTTTTGACGCCTCGCGGCGCCGTTCTCCCTCCGTGGCACGTGGCGGAGGCTTCGTCCCATCAGCACGAAAGCTCTGCAGGTGCACGCGGCGGAGCCGGGACGGAGTTTCCCGGGTTGTTGACGTCACGACATCCGTCCGCGGAGTTCTCCTTCGTGTGGATACCCCATAATGGGGTATCCACACGAAGGAGAAATCCGGCACTTTCCTCCGCGGATCGCGCATCACGTGCGACATACGTCATCCCTTTTTGACGTCTCGCGCCGCCGTTCTTCTCCCGTGGGGGAGGCGCGGAGGCTTCGTTCTGTCAGCACGAAAGCTCCGCAGGTGCACGCGGCGGAGCCGAGGACGGAGTTTCCCGGGTTGTTGACGTCACGACATCCGTCCGCGGAGTTCTCCTTCGTGTGGATAAGGGGTATCCACCACGAAGGAGAACTCCGCGGACGGATGTCGTGACGTCAACAACCCGGGAAACTCCGTCCTCCGGCTCCGCCGCGTGCACCTGCGGAGCTTTCGTGCTGACAGAACGAAGCCTCCGCGCCTCCGCCACGGAGGAGAACGGCGCCGCGAGGCGTCAAAAGGGATGACGTATGTCTCACGTGATGCGCGCTCCGCGGAGGAAAGGGGCGGATTTCTCCTTCGTGTGGGTGCGGGTGTACGTCCGCTATCTTTCTGTGTTGCCATGGGAATCGCCATATCGGTCCATTCAAATCTTCGATGCTTTCAGAGGGTCGTTCTAAATCAGTCACACCAAGATCACCACGGAGCATCATCGTACTGGGAGCGTTCCTCGCCAATATAAGCGTCTTTGGCACTGTGTATGCAATCAACTTAGCAATCATGCCCATCTCCACGGATCTCTTACAATTATATTGTTCTTCTTGCGTAATTTAAAACAGTACACTTATTTTTCAGTGCCTCCAAGCACCGACCCCGCATGTTGTGATGGTACGAAGATGTACGCTTGTTTCGCCGGTGTGTGGATTGCAACTTCTCGGTATACAAGAAACGTCTTCATAAAGCTACCCGTCATCGGCGAATTTAGATCGGCTCACCAAGAACGGAGGGGCCAAAAGAAATTTCTCATTTCACGGACCAAAATGGCGACCACATATGTGAAGCTTGGCGCTACTTTCCCAGGATCCAGTGACTTTAGTGTTATTTACCTAGCAATCGACAATCATACTACTACGCCACAAGCGCGAACTCTTTAGGACGCACCTCGGCCGCGCGAACTCTCGCTCAACAAAGGCAACTTCCGAAGATAAAGCTATGAGCTTGAAATTCTAGCAACCAAAAATACCATTAAAACGCAAGCTCTGTCTCATAACGCTGCTATAAAAATTGTCAAGCAACAACAACTTGTCGTGTAATTTTTTTTTAGACACTTTGAATTTGATTAGTTTCCGAGATAATGGAGCGATATAACAACGACAGTGTGCTTGATTTCTTGTTCTCTTGAAAAACTCAAGCAAGTTAGCGGCGCGGTGTCATGTGACATTTTAGTATCACATCAGGGATAGACCCAAATTAGTCACAGAAAGGAAGAAAAGCTAAAAACGTGGCTGCTAAAACGGCGAGTTTAACGAAAAAGCAGAGAGCATGCAAGGTCTCCAGCAGATCTCAAATGTGCCCCTAAGAAACTCGTGTTTTCTTGTGTGTGTTTTTTTTTTTTTTGCTGTTTTTCTGCGTTTAGCTTGTCTCAATTCCTGCGAATGAGCAGTATATGCACCGTTCCCCACAGATGTCAGCGTGACGTGCGCGCCGCGGAGCGGAGTATTTGCGCATCGCGGAGGAACACTGGCCGGCGGTAACGAGGGTGTGAGAGGAGCTTCTGCCGCGTTCTTAACCCGCACCTGACTACAAGATAAACCAGTCCGTGAACTTACACAGATGCAGGGATTGAAAGACGACGAGCAGCATCCTAGTCGACCACGTTCCAGACATGGCCTCAGCTGCCGCCTGCGCAGCTCGTCATGGGGATGAGGTGCGACTGAAAGGAATAGCGAAACGTGCGTTATTCGGTGAACAATAGGAGCTCCGACGCCGCGTGACATCCAGAACGGAGCCGCGTGCCTCGTTCTTTCTCTTCGGACAGTGGCGGTGACATTCCGGAAAGATTCCAGGAACACACCGAGATCCCAAATCTGTCAATCTCCCGGGTGAAACAGTGGTACGGAGTCCTCCATCACTCGAGCGGTCCTCTCAGCCTCTTTCTTTTTTCTACGTTACTTTTATAGAGGAGCAAAACGCGTAGTTTGGTTTCAGTGCGTTCGCTAAAGCATGATGCCCTAGCCGGTGCACCGTATGCGTGCGAGCACTTGCAGCGAAGGGTAACTTTGGTAAACTCGCAGTGGCACGTACTTGACTACACGAACAGAAAGAAATATGGCGGCGGCCCGATGTTATGCTTGCAATAGATTAGTGTCACTTAACTGAACCTGGTCAGTGACTCCACAATAGACTATTCCAGAAATATATGGCTCTCCTTGCTTGACGCATTATGAGGATCCGGCCTACGGCACGTGAAAGATCGCCCAGGAATAGAAGGCGAAGGGGAAACGGAACAAATGGTCCCGGAACAAATGGTCCCGGAATAAATGGTCCCGGAATAAATGGTCCCGGAACTAATGGTCCCAAATACAACTAGAAAAAAAAATGGTCCCAGATAAATATCGCCAATGTGGCGTCTGCGTTTTCGGATAAATCCGATAAAATCCAATAGCACTCGCCGGTAAACATTTTGACTTTTGTCATGCCCTTGTTCAAGGCAACGTTACTCCAGTAACGTTGGTTCAAGGAGCTTGTAATACCTGGAGGGGCCATGACGTAAGCCCCGTGGGTCCCACAAGCCACTATTTTTTGACGCCTGCCTCTTTCTCATTCTTCCCGCGAACCTCCTTTCCCCTGACTGAAACTGAAACTAAATAAAAATATTACACTATTATTATAGCTTATTTAGTGATAACCAACTACAGATAATGAGAGGACGAAGAGGGCGGGTAGCAGATACGCGGGTTTTTATGTGCGACCGTTCTAACCGTCGTCAGAAGAACGAACGCGCGACCTTACGCTGGTTTGAAAAAGACGATTTAAAGAAAAGAGGCGGCACGTTGTGTTCTTTGTGATTGTGCATTAATTTATATACAGGTATATTTGAAGATCGACGATGGACGTTGATTGTCTCGACGTAATGTAACATAATAACATTATAGAAATAATAAATATAATGAAGGACTGGAACTGAAGGCTGTGTCACATAATGCCACACGGCTGTCAAACTGGCAAGGAATCCCTCAAGACCGACTGAGGTACATAAAAGATCTTGTAAGGCAGCTCCAGGCTGAAATAATAAATGGTCCTAAACACGTGCTTGGCCGTCATGAATGCTGCAAAAGCTACTCTTGCGATTGCACAACAAGGACAGATGTCTCTACAGCAATGCCTTATATTGCGACGCGCATCGGCGAGCGAACGCGTGCGTGGCCGAGTGGTTACCGCGCTTTACTGTCGCGCGGAAAGTGTAGGTTTGATTCCAGTCAGCAGACTGCCCTCTTTATTTATATACCAAATACTTTTCTAGGAGGAATTGACCCCGTAAGTGATGACGTCACAACAAGGCGTCTGGGTCCAAACAAACCGTTGCTAGGGGCGTTGCTATGGACTAATGCATGGAGACTCCACACGAGGCTAGATTTTCGCTTACAAGTAAGTAAATAATTTTTTGTAAGCAACCTAACTTCTTGATATCTAATTATGAAGATGTTCTTGTCATCTCAGCGTCGTATTGCAACGATGAAAGCCATTTCTGAAGTACTCCACTCCGCTTTGCTTTGGTAGCAGACGACACGATAGATTTGCTGGCCTCTGTTGCAGCTGGCGTCTTCATTGAATTGCGTCGGTAAACGAGCAACACAAGCACGTGCATCGCCATGGCTATAGAGGCCTCCGCAATGTGCGTTTTTTTCTGTGAAGAACCCAGCTTAGTTTAGAGGGGCGAAAATTCCGTAAAGTCAAACCACGTCATGCAGATCAGTTACGACGACGACCTGAAGTGCATTACCGGCGTAGTGCAGGCCAGCATGAGAAACAAATCGTACGCCGTCGAGGTAAGTCGTTTATTAGAGGTTTTAGTAGATCGTTCCATACCTCCGATACCGATAACGATACTTTATATGTAAGCACAAAGGCGGGCAGAGTATCGGGTATCGTTATCGGGTCATCGGAACGATCTACTAAAACTCTCTAATATTATTATTATTACTGAGGTTGTCAGGTTATTAAAAAAATTGCATGTCTATCGGAATTTCGCATTTTTTTCTTTGTATACATTAAATTCCGTGGATGTGATCTTTCGGTGAAGATCTCCATCGAACCCGTGATGAGAGTACAATCTGTAATAAACTCACCTTATGTTTTTTTATCCAGTTCTTTCGCGTTTTGGGGTTTTGCGGAAATCTGAAGAAACTTAAAGAATCTTTCTCCACGCGATGGTTACAACCAGGTACGAAGCACCCTCCCGTAGCGCGAGTCCGCAAACAAAATTTTGGATCTCTACCGGTCGCCTGAAGTGCTTTTCTCACGGGTACAATGCGATCTTTTAGCAGACGATCATCTCGATCGACGCCCGGACTTTCGATAAACCATATTTTGCATCGCACCCCACTATGAACTCTTATAAGTGTCTGAAACTCATTATATTTCAAACAAATGCAATATCAGAATATCGTCTTTATTCACCCGATTCAGACGCCGGCGCCGGCTTTACCGGCGGGCGTGTGGCAGACGACATTCTTCTTGCATTCGTCGTCTGCTGCAGGCATCTTGAGGACCGGAAGTTGCAGTCGTAAATATTTCAGAAACAAGCGATTATCGGTGCACTTCTGTCGAAACATATATGACATTCAAGCTTTCTATATCTGTGATTTTTAGAAGTTTAAATCCTACTCCCAATTTTTGAACGGTCGGGTTTTCGTAGCGAAACCTAGCCACATGTATTTGTCCATAACAACGACCCTAGCAACGGTTTGTTTGGACCCATGACGTCACACTTACAGAGTCAATACTTTCCACTCCTCTCAAATACAATAGCCTCGGCGAGGACAGGTTTTCTGTAGGGTGCCTACATGTCTGCCTGTCTCAGGGTGAAGACATCCATTGTTGCACTGAATGTTCAGCGCATGACGCTCTCGCGCACTCGGTGCGTGACTTGGGCGCTAAAATGGCGTCTCTGCATTAGCCAAAGCTACGCGCTCGAGCTGATTGACACCGGATTGCGCGTACTTCGAAATGCATAAAAACGATTGGGCGTAAAAATGACTGAGATGTCACCACTCAAGCAAAAGCGCGCGTGTATGAAGGCACCCTAGTTTTCTGGGCTGGCGATCGAGAGCCATCTATCGTCGGGGAGGTCTCGGCTATGGGGCGGTAAATGATGATTATGATGATGTTTGTTCTACATAACCAAATTCACTGTTGTGGAAATGCTCGAAAGTCGCGACATGTGCCGCGCGCCACTTCTAGGAAGAACATGGCGTCTAAAATCTAGCTCAGTGCTGCGCCAAATACTTTGCTGCGCTGTGCCGCCATGATCGATCTTACCAAGGGTTGCACGTTGCGCGTGCCTCGTGCATCGACGCACCTTGCGCTAATTTTGAAACATGGGAGTGGGGATCGGTGGCCGAGTGGTCTAGCGCACACCAGCTCGGAGCACGTGGAGCGAAAGCTCGCGCTGCAGAACCCAGGATACTGGGTTCAATTCCCGCCCCTGCCCGTTTCGATATGGATGAGCATCGTACCGGCGTGCGGTCGGGTATCACTACTGCGTGGTGCACGTTAAAGACACCAGGCTAGCGGTTTGTACTGCACTGGCTAAATTGCTCATCTACAGCTGGGAGACTCGTCGCCCTTGGAGGCAGACCAAGTTCTAGGCTGTATAAACATACACACAACCCAATTTTTTTTTTTTAAACATGGGGGGGGGGCTTTAGGTGGAATCAACACTGTAGTGGAATCGGAGACGACACCGCCGCGGCCGCCGCGAACATCCACGTGCACATGCGCGTGGACTGACGCGGACCTGCCCTCCGTCAGGGCTGGATTCGGCGCTCTAGGCGTTCTGTCTAATGCAAATGAGCGGAGTGGAATGTACTCTCCCTAGTAAAGTATTTGTTTACACTTTCAACTTCTTGACGTTCTCATGAGTTCGAGAACATTCTCCTCTGATCGAGTTCCGAATGTTCTAGGCTGAATTCTTCAGAGACACACGCGGGTACAAAAGGTGCTCCGCGTGGCGAGCCTGGGTCAGTCTCGCCCCAGTGTTCGACTCTGCTGTTACGCCGACTTCGACGCCCGCGACGCACTGCTGTTACCTTCCGTTTCCTTTTTTTTTTTTTTTGAGCACAAGTTCGCCCCATTAAACGTTTCAGTTTCCCCAGTTATTCTTTGTTTCACCTCGTCATTTTTGACAATATGCTGCAAACAAAAATAATGTCTGCCGCAAATCCAATCGCTGACAAGGCTCATCGCCCTATCACCAACAGCACGAGCAATCTGGCGGAGTGTGTTATTTCTTTAGTTGCAAAGTTCGCAGGAAGCAAGAAATCAACCGCTCGCAGTGGGGATCCTATTAGCATCGATGCCACGGAGCCGCGCTGAACTTACCTTATGGAGCGAGCTGGCACCATAATGCAGTTGGATCCTTTAACAGGAAAAAGTCTATCTCATCCACTGTACAAATACATTTCCAAAATAGAACGAGTAAAGGCTAGAAACACAAGGAAACGTAGTCTTGTGGAGGAGTCTGCAACTGCTTGCACATCTAAGCAAAGAAAACTTACCCAAGAGCCAGCTTCTAAGGCACACTACGGTAAAAGTTGTGAGCAACCAGACATTCCTCTTGATGTTTATGAACAGAAATCAATCATAAAGCTCAAGGGCGTTGAATTAGACGTCGCACTGCGCAATAACATTGAGTTGTTGACGAGAGGCCAGGTAAACAACCCAAGGAGGAGAATTGAAAGAAAGCCAAGGCTCACAGCATCCCATTTTGGGAGGTATGCAAGATGCGAACCATAACGTACAGTGCCAGACTTGTTTCAAGTATAGTGTAGAAGAATTTTTCATTGACAGATTATTGACGCGTGAATCAACAATTAATTCCTTCTTGGTAAAAACTTTCGCAAAAGCCCGTGCAACCACCGAACCGCATGTCCCAATATCGGAGAACAATTATTACCTAACCTAGCTGACATCCTCGGATAAATGAGTTTGCTGGGCCACGCTACTGAGCCAGCTGAGCCGCTGAGCACAGCTGGCAGCGGCGCGAGCAAGACCACGATGGGAACGTGATTGGGCTCGAGCCATCCCACCGTGAGCCAATATTTCGGCCACCCCACGGGTGTGTGTCGCCATCTATTCGTTGAACTAACTCCTTGTTCAAGATGGCCGCCGTGGGACCACAGCCTTAAATGAGCCGTGCAACGGCTTTTATACTTTCGCAACATATTCTGCTTGCAATTTATCCTTGAACTTGATAACTTGCAGAATACGCTTGAGCTTTTCTCTCTACAAAATGGCAATCCCGGTAAAAAGCACTGTCCCCACTACACTCGCAAATGGAACAAGCGGTCACGTGATCTGGATAGGGAACGGTGTGAGCTTCAGAAATTATTGTTATTAGAGCTCCTCTGTTCCCATCTTTGATTGAACACGACCTGCTACTCGAATGATTGCCGATGCATTGATTTGCATGAGCCCAGTCGAGTGCTCAGGCGCACGACAATCCAGTTACGTCATGGTATATCATGACACATGGTGCGAAGCTGGGGTGTCCGTTACGTCACGGTGTCAACAACGCTATTGGATCCAGTAACGTGGGATATAAAGTCGTGGTGTAAAGTAATGTCACGGCCTAACGCTATGCGACGATTTGACGCCGTGATGTCACGTGAATCACATCGCATAATATAACGTGACCAGCGACGTCACATAATTAATCGGAGTGCTAATACAAACCCGCCAAGAAATCCCACCTTTTCTCGATTCATGGCAAATTTGCATATGACGATTTTCTAATGAATTATCGTGAAAGTACCGCTGTGCCATCTTGTTTTGCAATCTCAAATATTCAATCTAACGACATTTACACGCACGCAAACAACACGCATTAGGATGAATTGTTTTGAACCGGTTACCGTTAAATATTTTTTCCGGTTCAGTTCCAAGATGGCGGCGACGATTTTGATTCGGTTCGGTTACGGTTCGGCAAAAAAATAACGATTCGGTTCTGGTTTTCGGTTCGGTTCGGTTCGGTTCCGGTTTGACACCCTGACTCGTAGAACGTGGAGCGAAAGCCCGCGCTGCAGAACCCGTGCATCCCGTGTTCAATTCCTGCCCCTGCCTGCTTCCATCTGGATCAGCGTCGTACCGGCGTGCGGTCGTGTATCACTATACTGCGTGATACACGTTAAAGACCCCGGGCTTGTAGTCGTACTGCACTCGCGAAATTTCTCATCATCGGAGGCATCAGACGCCCATCATTGTTGCTAACTAACTTCTCGCCGTCTAAACAAGCACACAGCACAATTACCTCACCATTACGGCTTCGTTATTTAGAAGGTGTTGATTGTATCACCCTCAAAGGGTCGCTTCAGGGACCGCATCACCCTCGGGGGCCGTTCATACTCCGATGTAACGTCAGCAAACGTCGGCGCGCTGGCTTATTTGTTGACACCCACGTGAGAATCAAGGTTGACGTTAGCCCGGCGACCGTCGACCATCGAGTTTAGCGCATGAATGACCTAGAGCTACAAAATATCGCCAAAGCGATCGGAGTTGCTATAAGAGCGACGCTGATTAATGACTATCTCGTTCAACACCTTAACATCGATGTAACTAAATATAAGTGCACGTTGAGGCTTGCTGACGCTATACTTAGTTTTTCATTACAATGGGAGGAGCGAAGCATTCCAGCAGTCGACAGGCGGGGTTATCATTTTACCTTCTTCGCTTACCGTATACACTATGCAATCCTGCTGCGCGATTCTCATCTCTTATTTGAGCGTGCGTAAGCGTTGAAATATATTTAAAACCAAGAAAGGGGGGCGGGGGGGGGGGGAGGAAAACCGGAACAGTGTGGCCACTCCTTCTAATGGGAGCCTGCCAGTCCCGGTCTCTTATTTGAGCAAATGCATGTGCCTGACTTGTATTTCAGCGGATGCACAACCCCCCCTCCCCATACACACACACACTTTTTATTGTGTGTGTATATAAGATGGTTAATTTTCTCGTGCATGTTGTCCTCGGCTCATACCTTCAAAATGTTTTGCTTCGTTATAAAATTGTTTACCGTCACACAAAACAAAATAATAATAATAATAATTAAAAGTCCCCGCTCTGCTCGTGGGAATCTTCCTGCCCGCGTGTTTTGATCCGTTCGTGACAGTCCGAACTACCTAAATTTCAAACCAGTTTGTTAAAAAAAAGATCAAAACGGAATTTTTGCTATATTAACAGGTTACGCATCCGACATCGTCATCTCAGCAGGGAGCACGCACCAAACACATGTACACGCACATAAGTCATATTAGAAATGCGGCACCTCAGTGGCACATGCTAAGTAACAGCCGCGACAGCGCACCAAAATCTTAAATGGCTGCGCCCAGAGAGAAACGGTCGATACATGACAAGACTCACCACGTACCGTACGCATGTCTGCAGCTTTTCTCGCAGCCCGAAGAACCGCATTCAGCAGCGACGAATGCTACGCTGCCGCATATATACAAACGGGTCTATCGGGTCGCGGGTGTATAGGTAGATATATATAACCAACTCTTTCCATCTCATCCCGTGTCGTGGGAAAGCCGCTGTCGCGTGTGTTCCGTGTGCGCCGCGAACGGTGTGCGTGTGTGTATGGCCCCTTTTTCTTCCGAATACACTCCGTCCACTCCTAAGCTGACAGTGCGGTGGGAGCGACGTGCTAGCCGGACCAATCAATGGCCTGCCTTTCATCACCTGACCCCGCTCTCTGCGCACTTCAGAGCGTGATCACGTGCCGAAAGATAGACCGCTGATTGGTCCGACGGGCGCGTTGCCTCCACCGCAGTGTCAGCTTAGGGGTGGACGGAGTTGACGAGGAAAAGGAGTATAGACACGACAAAACAGAACTCGCCCACCAAAGGGGGCGTGGATCGCACATCACTTCGATATGTCATTGTGCATCGCGACTGGATGGCCGCACTGCACTTCCTACCTCATTATCGTGCGTGTGGTCATTACCGTGTGTTGCGGGACCTGAACCGGACCAATTACCGAAGTGCCCCACGCACCTGGCCATACCTCGGCAAGCCTCACTCGCGAGGGCCCTCACTCACCCTCACTCACCCTCATCTTCACAGGTGAGGTGAGGGTGAGTGAGTTTCTGAACCACGAAAATTCATAAGTATGAGAATGAGTGAGGATTGTGAGGGCATGAGGGCTGTGAGGACCGTGAGTACGTGAGAGCCGTGAGGGCGGTGAGTGCGTTAGTGGCGTGAGGGGTGTGAGGGCCATGAGTGCGTGAGGGGGCGGGAGGGCGGTGAGTGCGTGAGGCCCACTTCAGACGGAGCAACTTCCTTAGCAATTTTGGGCTTTTCTGGCGGGTTCTTTCCTAGCTTTCCGTAGATCGACACAAATTGCTGAGGTCGGGTCCAGCTCCGAAACAAGCGAGCAACTCGTAGCAAATCGAAGACGTTTGAAGTGGCTGCAGCCAATCAGGAACGCCATATTTTCACGTGATACCTCGTGCAAGTAATGATGACAACAAAGGACTTGGTTCTGGTATGAAACTTTCGTTCTTGGAAATAAACTGTTTCAGAAAGATGCATTAGTATTCTCAAAGAGATTTAAATGCATAAAAACACGTTTATAGCGCGTAATTCTGTGTCTAAATATTGCAAGAAAAATCAAATTTCATGATGATAATGGCAAATTGCAGCAATTGGTTGCTGCGTGTGAATGCGGGTGGCCCGTGTTGCTGGTGTTGCGACGTCAAGTTTCTGAATTGTCCCGTCTGAAGCGGGCCTGAGTGGCGTGACGGCCATAAGTGCATGAGGGGCGTGAGGGGTCTGAGGGCCGTTAGGACGGTGAGTGCGTGAGGGGCTTGAGGGCCATGAGTGCGTGAGGGGTATGAGTGCGTGAGGAATATGAGTGCGTGAGAGCGGAGAGTGCGTAATGGGTATGAGGGTGGTGGGTGCGTGAGTGGCGTGAGGGGCCGTGAGTGCGTGAGGAGTATGAGAGCGTGAGGGTGGTGAGTGCGTGAGGGGCGTGAGGGCCATGAGTGCGTGAGGGTGTGAGGGGTGTGAGTGCCGTGAGTGCGTGAGGGGCGTGAGGGCGTGAGGGCCAGTCAACTTTCCGAAAGGAGGGGGCTATCCGGTCGGTGTCAGTCAGGATGGTGACGACCGACCGATGATGGTGTTCGCCCGATTAAAGTCCCCGGGAAGTCGAATAAGAAAAAAAAACTAAAAGTTGTTCGATCCCGCTGGACACATTACGACGCTGGTAGGTTTACGATGGCCAGTGTGGCCACGTTTATTTTTAAACAAAACGACAACAAGTCAACAGTAATTTACAATACAAAACTCCCAAAATTACAACCCATACTTTAGCCCCAGTCTCAACAGCCAAATCTTCCCGATCTCCAAAGCCGAATCCCTCCAGAATCCTCTCGGCAGCCCTTTTCTAGACTCGTAGGGGCCTCCTTTCCTCCAAAGACGGACCAATCACTTCAAATTTGTCCATTGTCACGTGGTACACTCTTACCCAATGATCAGCAAGCTGTCAACGTGACCCCCCTCCGACACTTCAACGGTCAAACCCAAATTCCTTGTAGAGTCAGTCTCTGCAATTTCCCTAGTCTGGCTGGCGCCAACAAGTTAAGTTATTGCGTCGATTAAAAGCGAAGTTTCTAGCACTAAGCGGCGAAATACGCCGGACACAAGCACACCCGCTTAAAAGCCACAAGCGCGGACAGAAGTACCGCTGCCCGGCGCCCCAAACCGACATCCGATCCGTTGTGCGTCGAGCCGGGGTCCGACTCTTCTCTAGCCCCGCGGCTTCCAAACTGCAGACTTGTGCCCTGCTCAAAATACTCTATTCAAGATACTATCTTGACATTTTGGAGTATCTTGTATCTTGCAATACCTTTGATATTTTAATACTCTGCCCCTGATGCAATTCCCGGTATCTTATCATTATCATAACCATACCGTATTCCCCATTTCTTGAGTTTCGGTACCATTAGCGGCGTGGGCGTGGCACGAGTAAGCGTGTTGTTCTTGCGAGCAAACAGATCTGTTGTCCGATTAGCTGCGGTAGCTTTAACTGAGCTCATTGAAAACAACTTTTTGCCGACTGTGACTCATATTTCAGCCCAAAGTTCCGACGTAAAGGTTCTCCCCTCGCCTTCCCAAAACGCACTGACTGCAGAGTTTCCCCAAAATCTGAAACAAAAGGTGTAGGATTTTACGAGTAAAGATGCCACCCTGAGGCGCAAGCCGACGGGAAACGACCTGCGAGAACAATGCAGACTTGAGTGGTCAAGCAATACATGT
>JAZHYW010023815.1:0-18044 GCA_037355805.1 Ixodes ricinus
GTCTAAACGGCCCTTTCAGGGCCCCCATATTTTGCAAACGGAGCTGATTTCTGAATGCGGCACCCCGCAATGATCCCAATAAATGCCGCCGTTGCAGTCGTCCCGCGGTGTTGTTGCTTGCTCGATCGCCGTCGGCGTGTCTCAGCTTCGTCGTCTTCAGCTAGCGGCGCACCGGCGGAGGCGGTTGATCTGACATACCGCGTTCGGCTTTGGCTAGCAGACGGCGTTCGCAAAATGGCGTCAGCTGTTGCTGGCTTCACGCGGCGGTACCGTGCGTGTTTCCATTCATTCGGCGTTCGTTGTCATGGTGACGGCGAGGAAAGCCGACGAACTTTATGTTGCGGAAGAACGCTGCGGCGCAGCGATACCAGGTGCGTTCTAAGGCCCTTCCCTGCATGCTTTTCAATGGGCGGAAGGCGAACGAAAAGAGTTCGAAATAAGGACTTAACGCAGAAGGCTACATTTCTCCATGCGCTCTCATAATTGGATCGAGCCTTGCACAAAAAGCATGTTTTTTTGGCCATCCCGCGTCCTGTTTGTTTTGTCCGTAAACCTTTGCATTTTTTCCGTTGTCATTGTCCTCTTTATGCATGTTCATTTTTCCCAACCGCCGCGCTGCTTAGCTGCCATTAATACAGGGACTGTGGGCGTCGTCAAGCTGCTAAGCGCGAGCTTCTTTCCACCCCAGCCCCTCCATCTGTATTTTTACAAGGTGGAAATAAACTCATTTGATGATTTGATTTGACATGGGTCTAAAGTATCAAACTGCCCATCACGACTTTACATCATGCACGTGCTTGCTGCCAGCCTGCCGGTACAAAGTACTTCCGGCTCGCGCGCTTTCCACACCGCTAGCTACGCACACACGTCCTCTGTCAGTCCGATAGATCATGGATTGCACAGTGGGTGGGGTCCTTTTCACATCACGAAAACGAGCAGGCGATTTTAGTTTAGTTTAGTTAATGGCCCGCTCGCCTTCACTTAGTTCCCCTGGTTCATTAAACCAATGTATAGTGCGGAAAAGAAGGGGAGGAGAGACCAGTTTGCCGAATGTCAACTTCTTCATTTCGTAATTTATGCGATGCAAACTTCTACAAAACAAAAACCTACGGGAAGTGTTGCTGCATTTAAATATACTATGGCGTCATGCGTATACATATATATCTTAAAAACGACTTCTGCCGCTAAAATGGTTTTGTGGGAAAAAAAAGACATTTTCGTCACTGGACGAGGGAAAAACGGAAGTGGCAGTGCGACAAACACTCAGGGCGTGGAGTGGTGGAGCCGCTGCAGCTAGTAGGAGCCGTTCTCGCCTCGCAGACACGCAGCGCCATAGGGTGGCGGTCGTTGCAGCTGACGCGCAGCGGGCAAAGGGAGCCGCGTCGACGCGCGCCAGGCAATAGAGCCAAAGCCGAAATCCATCAGCTTTCCTCCGCTGCTTTGGTTTTGGCGAAATCCAGGTGCCGTTCGGCCAGGCTTTTCGCGTGGTTTCATAGCTGGGAGCTGGCTTCACTTGGAGATAGGATTTAAAATGCCGTTTGGCGCGGTTTCAAAGTTGACGCCGGCGCGCTCCATGGGACAGTTAATGCTTTCGCATTAAAATTAACGATGTGGGCGCCCAGAGCGACGCCACGTGTCAAGCGCCGCAAGCTGTGGCAGGATGCACCACATGTTGGGGGCGTCGCCCCATGAACGTCTATCGTGGGTGACAGGTTAAGAGTAGAGGGAAGCTCCTCTCACATCTCTCTTTTGGCAGAGCGATCGCTGGAGAGGAAGCGACCTCCACATCAGCGTTCGCTCAACTAAAGGTGATAGAGGTCCGTGGAGCTTCCACTTTTCTTTTAACTGATCCCCGATTATATAATCGAAGTGAGTCTAGACGGCTCTGATACTTCGTCTGCTCGTTCCTAACTGCGAGACGGTAGTAGATGTTGCTTTTCCCTGACAAGCAGTGTGATCCTGTCGATCACCGCGGCCCGCGGCGAGAGGCCGATGGAGCCGACAGCCCTGAAACAACACCTCCGATTTGAAGAAAAGAAACCCAGAAAACAAAAGATTCCAGTTAGAAACAATGAATTCTTGCAGCCATTATCGTTGATAAATGCAATCAGTTGGCGATTTTACATTAAGCAAGCAAGCAAGCAAAACTTTATTTTGTGTAGGGGCCACGTCTCGCGGATGGATTCCACAAGGGGACCGGAGTGATTAATTAGTGTTTCTAGTGCGATGGGTATGTCCGTGCCCGTGGGTGGAGCCAGCCATTCCTCCCAAGAAATGATGTGTGAGAGGGTTGGGGGAAGGGTGGGTGGGTGACAAGACCAGTAGGTGTGAGGGATGGAAGGGTATTCTCTTGCATTTTGGGCAGGTGGGGTAGCCGGGTCGTTTGTAGATGTGGTGGAAGATGCGGTGTGATGGAAGAGAGTTGGTCTGGGAGGGCCTGACGAGGGAGGATTGTTGTCTAGACATGATCTTTGGAGGGTGAGGATAAATGGTCCGCTCTTCACGTTGCTCCTTTCAACCTCGACTTACGCAGGGCTTGGTGGATGTTCCTTGTTGCGCCTACCGAGTAGGCGCAACAACGAACTCTTCGGGACCCGGTGAGTTTTCGCGGGAGAGACGATGGGTTGTCTTATTTTCCTCCACGCCTTGGTGGCGAGGTATCCATACGAGGCGGAATTTTTTGTCCGGGTAGCGGACATGTATTTCGCGGACTAGGTTAGCCGTCATAAAGTGTAAGGTGTTGTCGGTGTAGGTTCGTAGGGCGCGCTGTGAGTCCGTGAAGATTAGCGTGGGATTAGTGTTAGGTTGTTGGGCTGCGTGTTTCATGGCTTTGGCGATGGCATATTCTTCCAAATCGTCGATCGTCGGGGGTTCTGTGAAGGTTTCGGAGTAATGTATTTTAGTGCGTGTGTTGACGAAAGCTATTTTGCCATGCGTGACATTAACACTGGCGCTGCAAGAGCTGAACCTTGCTGTCTTTCAATGTTCGTCACCAGTTCATCAGAGCTTCTCTGTTCTTGCATGCTACTGCTTCTCCCTGAACATTCGTGCAATTGCATTTCAGATTCTGAAAGATGTGAGGCCCTTTAATAAACAAGCTTCAGAAATCAGAGGAGGTGAAGGATTTGGTATCGGTCATTCTTCTAAAACAAAATTTATTTTCAAGTGCTGCAATAATATTTGGGTTGAGGAACTTTAACATATAACCGCTTTCTTAATCTGGCTTTTTACAGTTCAAATTAATACTGCACAAGATGGTGCTAGGCAGTTGCATAGAAAACGTTAACCAATTTTTGGTGGCATGCATGCATTACAATTAACGTTTTTTTAAAGTATAAGGTATTTTTAGTAAATATTTATTCAAGCTTTTTGGCATTCATAACGTTGAAGTCAAAAATTGTATTTCTAATAAAATCATAAGTTAAGACTTTTCACAATTATATCAAGGTTGAATTAATGATCAAGGCTATGGGTTATTGTCGTTTCTGCTTTTACTTTGCTGATAACATTATTTGCACAATATGCCAGTTAATCCATAATCCAGCAAGTAGAGAGCTTAGTTATTCTGCCCCATAAATCAATAAGTTCAAATTTATTTCTATTGTGGCAATTTAAAGTTGAAATGTTTGACTGAATCAGTAGACATTGAATAATTGAATACCCACTTTCCCTAAGAGCTTCTAAAAAAAAACTTGAAAGCCGTTTACGACTCCCTGTAACGCCGAATTAGAGCGCAGCTCTTGAGGAGGAGGAGGTAAGGGTACTGAGGGGAGGGTATACCGCCTCCTTCCTCCTCCCTGCTCACCCTCCTTTTCCTCCTGCCCTCACGGGAGGCCACGTGACCTCGGGGGGGGGGGGGCGAGTCACGTGACCTCACGGTTACGCCGACGCCGACGCCGCTCAAGCCGGAAACGGGCGCCTAAGAGCTGCGCTCTAAAACAACTGCGGCGTTCTACGTACTTTCTAGATGATGCAGGCTTCCCGTTTCCTGCAAGTTCCGACATTTATTGAAGAGTCGGCTTGTTCTTCAGATTTCTCAATTTTTGCAAGTTTCAGAAAACATATGGTGGCGCAGAACAGTAGAGAACTTAAACAGGCTATTATGTTACAGTATTTTTGCTACAACATATGCACTGGTTGTCACCATTCATTACCCTAAGCAGGGCGTGGTTTTTGATAGACTGCGCTCAACATGATGGAGTTCACCATTTTTTGCAGCAAGAGCTGTTAGTGGGAATTTCCCCGGGGAATTATATGGTCGTCCTTCGCGAGAACTCCCGGTGCTTTGAGCACGCTCGCGCAGTCAGAGCTTGCGTCAAAGAACAACGAGCCCGTGCTGGAGGCCAGACATTAAAAAAAAGAACAAACGCGCTCTGGAGTTTAGGTGCTGTTCTAATTTTACAGTGTCCATGGCCGACACCTCGTTTTGCCGGCGCATGAGCACGGCCATCCAGGCAGACGAATTCTACATGCCGCAAGGCTCTGCCTCGGAAAGTTTGCAGCTGGCCCGAAGAATCCTACTTTCAGTTACGGCACGCGGAGATGGCTCGTCGTAGACGAAGTACGGATCAGGCACGGTAGGGAAATCGAGAGCGGCAACAAAAATAGCGTGAAAATCTTCAGAATCGTGCTTGGAAGGCGGTGCAGAAAAGACGACAACTCTACAGTGATAGTGAATCTGACAAACGCCGAGCTGCGGTCGCTGTTCCACACGTTACGCGATAAAAGGTATGCATCATTTATTTTGATGCGAAATCAGTTTTTTTGGCATCGTTATTGAGGGCAGACTTGCACTCCGCGCGTTGCGCAAGAAAGGAGTGACTTAGATTGAGGGATGCCGAGCAATGGCGTGCATCGAGCGCACTTTATGTGCGGCTCGCGGACATGACACTGCACAGATGTGCCTACAGACAACGGCGACCAGTGCGATGATGCGAGATACTGAAAACCTTCCTGCCAGATATTGAAAACCCGCGCAGTTCCCAGTAAACATTTTTTTGACCCGCCGTCATTTCCGAGTTGTGCACCCTTGGTAAGAGTCCCTACCAAATAAATAATTGTTTAATATTTTTGTTACATTTATATGGATGGGCGTAATTCAAACATCTGTACGATAATAAACATATATGTTCTAACATTATTATTTTGTTGTTTGTCTTCACAAAGAGAGTGCACTCAGGCTTTAAGGCCTCGTCTTATGAGTGTTTCGCCTTTGTCGATTGTTTAATCGAGCATCAATGGTGTTCACATTTGTTCAGCTCCGCGCGCAATCTCTTGCGCTGGCCAATTAAAAAATGAATCACACGCAGTCGTTCCTCGTGTCAATAATTTCGAACAATTATGCTCCCGCGATATTTTTTTTAATTAGCGTTAAAACTGAGAACTAGAGTTAAAATATTTGCTATATTTGGCGGCTGACAAGTTAACTCTTAATTTTGATTGAATGTCGTTTGTAACAGAGCGAATCAATCACAGTTAAGTGTTCGCTGCCCTGCATATGCCACACCATAATTATCATCATCATCGTTATCACCATCACCATGATTAGTGTGCGCTAACCGGATTATAATGAGGGCGAGTCTGTGACTTCGCAGAAACAATGTTTCCAAAATACCACATTATGTTACACAACCATAAGTCGGTAAGAACCTACGTGTGATCATAAGATAACTTTAGTTGATATAAAAAATATAAAGTAAAAATATAAGAAATAATGCGGGCTCTAAGCTCAAATGACGTGGAAAATTTTAAAAAGAAACGAGGGCTGCTTAAAATGATTTTAAATAAATATTCAAGCAATCTTCTCTATCAGTTTTAATTCTTTTAACTTCCGATTCTCAGAAATTTCAGCTTTTAACCTAAGCCAGAAAGACATATCACATTTTGCATAATTGAAAAACGTCTACCGACCGGGCAATATTGACCCTCAGGGTACCAAGGATGGGCAGACTTGCAGAACTCCTCTTTCTTAAAATAGTGCACCGGTAAATTGTTTGTTCTTGATACAATAGGTGTTGGAGTATCCATCCAGCATGGTTCGGTATGCCTGAAAATATACACTTATTTAAAAAAGCAACCTTAGGATAATCAATTAGGGAATAAAATAACGAACAATCATATTCAGTGCGTCACCATCTTTTCGAATTCTAACGTTCCTGTCATATTAGGCTCAGTGGTATATAGTTTCGTATCGCTGGATTTCAGTCCCGAGACACGGTATGCTGTGACATACTATCATGACACACAAATCGGAAAAAAGATTTCTTGTTGAAGTTAATGAAGCAACTGGCTTCCTTGCAGCATCTACATCAGGCCAGATATGATTGATCGAGGTTTTACCAGATGGAAATGGAAGCTGAAGTGTTAGGAACAAGCCTCTAACGATTTTGAAAGGAAATGTATTCTATTTACTTTACTTTTGTTTTGATGCAAACAATTCCTCCTTACTCTTTAATAAAATTAATTAAATTTATATGTCGACCACTCCATATTGTAGATAGCTATTCGAGCTTTACTTAAAAAAAGAACATTATTTATGTTAATGGCAAATGGCAAAAAATAAATCAAGCAAATGCCCCCCCCCCCCCCCCCCTGGAACAAAGCAAAAAAAACTGCTACCCCAACCACGCGTTATGTGTTATACGTATTTAGCCATACTGAAACTGTCTTGACGAAGTGTTACTTTTTGAAAATCTTCACTGCAGGTATCGCACTCTGAATCTAGCCCCCCCCCCCCCCCCCCCCCCCAATGCCCTACCTTATTCTACCATTCTCAGAAACAGATGACTGAAGTCAACAGGGGTTGTCGTAAGTTTCTGTAACAAAATTCATTAATTCCTTCTGTTTGAGTTATGTTCTCCGAGACGCATACACATTGTCGAATGTACGCACCATTTTTAAATGACCCATCACATTTTAGACCATTATGTATCCAAATACTACTGTCCTCACTTAATTCCACTCTTAACCTATGGGCCCGTTTTTACGTGGCTTGTTAGATCCATATTAGCAACAATTTATAAAGGGGTAAAGTTATTTTAATAAATTATATTTATTTTGAACCTTCGGCTGCAACTATCTCAAAGTCAAAGGTCCACCAATTTTTCTCAATACTATCGTTCCTTTTGCAAGCAAAGGAAGCACTGCTAAAGCTAGGATAGGGTCAGTTTAAACTCGGGAGACGCATACCTAAAAAAACAGATATATTAAACCTTAGTTTGTAGTTCAGTGGTACCTCTGTCCCTTTTTCTATCTCCGTTTGTTCCACTTTCGTTTCCTCAGTTCAAGCTCGCCCTATCCTGGTACCGCGCACCAACTAGCTCAACTGAAGCTCGTCACCAATAAAGCACTTCCTTCAGGCCCATTTCTCCTGCAATACTCCACAGTACTTTTAAAATGCTGTTTGTGATTTAATGGATTCTTCGCTTAATTGTTATATAACGCTGTATTTCGCTTCATTCTAACTAGGGTTTTGTGTTTTCGGTAGTTGTTTTTCTTCAAATCCGAAGGTTATTTATCGGTGTTTATTTTCCCATTTCATCAATGTTTTTGCTATTTTAACCCTCAATGCCGACAAAAATCGTTGTTTATAGTCCTTGTGTTATAAAGCGACTGTATAATTAGTGGAGAAAATATTATAACTTAAAAGTAATCAATTACAATATTTTTTTTTGTAATGCTCATAAAGAGAAAAAACGGGACAATGAATGTTGTATTGATAGAAAGAAATAACTGCAAGGGCAGTTCAGTGCGGCTGTGTTCCGGGTCAACGAACGAAATAAAAAAGTAGAGTAGTAAATTTCTTCCCGTGAAGCTGGCGTTTTTTTCTTTTATTTCTTCCAGGACAGTTCAAATTCGGGATTTTTCAGTTTTCACCGATGCAGAAAAAAACGTTTTGGATGGTTAATTTTCGATGTTGATCAGTATATATCGACAACACAGAAACCTAATTAAAAGAGGAGCTGGGAATACCTGAACAGTAATATTTCTGAAATCGTCAGAAACCTGGGGCCAAATCGGAAACTATCGGGACACTTTCCGGGGCTCTAAGGTTATATGCGCAAACTGACTTTATTAGCACTAACTTATTTAGACTGTTTTTTTTTTAATCACAAAACAACTTTTTTTTTTCTGCTTTGAAGCTAATTGTGATTAAAATCTCAATTGTCAGTTTGCTTTTAGGCAGTTTTTTTTCTCCTTACATATTCTTGAAGTTTCAGAACAACTGCTCCACTTTTACCGAAACAACGGGCCAAAACGTATGGACCGGTATTGAATCGAAATAATAAACACCATTTCGAGGTCACGGTGATTGCATTCACTGTATGTCAGGGTTTATTTAGGCGAGTTAGCAAGTTAGTCTTTTCCAGGATTGTCCAACTCTCTGCCACATAATTTATGATCTTCAACTGCGTTCACTCCTTGCGATAGAAAAATATAATCAACCTGCGAAAGGCTAGCTTGTAGGGGCGTGTCAGTTAGATAACGGGGAATTTAGTATGCACTAGGTACAATCAGTAATTTTAGGGAAACTCAACGAACATCTGGAACAATTTAGGACTATAAACTTGATGAAAACAGCATGGAAATTTTTTGGTAGATGTATACAAATACCTAACACTATTATCGATAATTGTTTTAAAATCGTGTAATGCCCTGGAAGTTTCAGCTCTCATTATAACTTATAGCGTAGTCAAAGTCTAGGACACAATTACCGAAAAACACACTGAAAGTGTAAGGTTACAGCGGATTCGCTGCACTTAATTATTTTCGTCGAAAAGAGCAAATAAAACAAAGTTTACGAACTCAATTACTTAGCTCTTTTTATACAATTTCAGTCACCCTATGTGTTCGTAGCTTCGTCTGCGTTTTGACTCAAGGTAAAACAAAGAAATGTTAACAAATTCTTATGTGGATAGAGCTACTGTCACTAAACAGAGTCAGTGTTCTAGGGAACGAAAAAGGCTATTTTTAAAACGGCTAATTTCGTACAAGATTCGCGTTCAAATTGTGAATTAAAATAATGCAGTTTACTGTTCTTAATGTACTGTTTAAGTAAATATTGCGAAGAAGCGCCAATGCGTTTTTGGAGTAGCTTGTGTCGCGTAGTACGCGCTTACCTCTGTCTCCCAATATATTATGCGCTGTCTTCTTATATATTGATTCTCGAAAGTATTACGCATTTTTTGGCTAGATTCTAAGGTTATGAAATGTTTTCTTCTGTGGAAATTCTAAATTTACAGTGCAGCTTCGGCATGCAGGGAGTGTGTCTGTAATGTACTCGGACACAATTTCCAAAGCGCGCACCGTTTAGGGGCTCATTAACACTAAACGCTTCATTTGAATTGAACGCTATCAAATTGAGTTTCCTTTCGCTCATTTGTCTCATAGTTTTTAAGAGACTCGACATTCTATTTTTTCGTTACTTCCCCAAAAACTTCATGTTATGTGATGCCTGCTTAGCCTCGTAGCTTTCATTATGCAAGTTCCCTTTCAGGTGTCTACTTTAACTCGGCCGTTAAAGTTTCTAAACCTGCACAATATTGCCCAATATATTTTTATCATGCATTTCATCATGGTTTCGAACCGAACCATGTTCTTCAATATAAAGGAATGAGTAAATGGGCTAAAATGTCATGCATTTTTACCAACACTCCCGTTCGTACTTCACTACATTATACATAAACTGTCAAGAACGCAGGTGGCTCTAATACAAACTTCTTACAGATTTTCTTGGTACTTCTGGAGGAGGTAGTCTTTTGTGCAGTTCGAAAGCGTAGGGTAAAGGGAAACTACAGAGCGGATGCTCATGAGGTGTCCCTCTTTGCTGAGACAGTTAGGTGCTTGGTAACCTTCATCCCAGGGTGCGCCTAGACTGCAAATAGATGACATTTTAAAGAAAATTCGGCTTTACATCAATTTTACATGGAAAGTGAAGTTGATTGAGTTCACTTAGAAAAGGGGCAAACATTTCGGTTCCAACAATTACTTCTGCGGATCGGCACTTTTTATTATAAGATTAGTCGTTCGAATTCGCAGATCGCGTGATGTGTAGCGCTGTAGTCGCTTTAAGACTGATTGTTGGTGGTTTTTCGTGCTCGTTGTTGTTTCTAGGTTTTTCACTCGTGTCAGCGGTTGCTTGAGGCTCGTAATGCACGAGTCCCACTGGAGCGACCAGCATAAACAAATTACAGCGAAAAGCATAAAATCAAAGTCTTTCGTGAGTTGACAGACTTTGTAGAATAAAGGAGGCAATGTTTAAACACGAGCATCGTGTACTCGACTGTACCTTTGGCAAGCTTGTAATCATTCGAGCTTAATTCAAGAGCACCGAACGACTAAACAACTGCCAAAGGTACCATAGCGAGCATGCTGCATGTGTTTCAGGCTTGCTGTTGTTGTTTGTCGCTCTAGTGAGACTGTGGCATTAGTGTTCTTCTCTCGCGTGTGGAGCTTTGAGTCGTTCGACAATCAATGAGCAGGCATGCCGACCTGCTGCGCTCCCTGCTGTCACAGCGGACATGATTGCAACCGTCGAAAATTGAGGAGAAGAGACACATTTTCTTCCGCTCCGAAGAATTATGTGCGCCTGTTAATAAGGCAGAACGCGGTTCCTTAGGCAGAGTTCATGCTTAGATAAAATATTGATGCAGCTTTGTCCATTCAACCAAACGCGAAGAAATACGGTAGCTTTACAGGAACATCGCTTGTGAGCACAATTAGGAAAGGAAACTTTACGGTGATGAAATGGTTGTAATATAGCCTACACACATCGAGGACAACGTCAAAAGAGAGGTTCTAGTGGACGACCTAAAAAACAACTTCTAGGACTCCCTCTACGACGATCTCCAGGAAGACCTCAAAGACGATGTCCTAGACAGCGACGTCTAGCAAGAAATCTAGGACGACCTCTGAGATGATCACCATGACAACCTCTAGGACGACGTTGTGGAGTACCCTTTACGAAAGTGTCATATATGGCCCTGATTTATTCTATGTACCGCCATTTATTATAATATAGGGAGTCAAATATGGCCATATACCGCCATAAATATGGACAGATACGGCCAGATACCGCCAAATAAGTGTGCAAATGCTGCCATATATGGCTTTTAAGTGCGTAAGTACGGCATTATACGCGTGCAGATACGGTCATATATCGATTGTACAAAAGGTAATTTACTGCCATATATATCCCTTTCACGACATATATGGGTAAAAATATATCCCCTGATAATGATATAGGGGCCCGTTTCGGTCGTGCAAGCAAAAAATCATATGTACTCGCGAAGACACTAGTTGATTTAACTGTATTGCATGAGTCTCATGTAATTGGTTAACTCTTGTTAAGATCCTTAAGGTGAGGTTCTTCCAGATATTTAAACCAATTAATCAATGGCGCATTTTGAAGATTGAAAGAAAAATGAAATTTGTTTTTATGTTTGTCGTGTGACAATATGACGATGTGCATGAGATCGGAAAGCGAGTTAATCAAATAACGGATTTTAGATCGCAGCTCTTAGGCACCCGTTTCCGCGTTAAGCGGTGTCGACGTCGCCGTCGGCATTGGTGTAACCACCCCGCTAAATTCAACGCGAAGTTGAATTGGGGTTTCTGTCACGTGACGTTAATTTTACCGCTAAATCTAGCAGTGAAACTAAATTTGTTTATGTTTCTCCGCTAAATTTAGCGGGGAAACACGAACCGTTAGCTTACTGAAGATGCAAGACGCTACTTCGTCGTCGCGAATCGTTTTCCCTTCGAACGGCTGCGAAGCCGCTGCGCCCGGAGTACCCTACGCAGCATCTTTCAAAAACCGTTCGCGCAGCATCGGAGCCTTCCGTTTGCGAGCGTCGGCGATTCCTCGTGTGTTGAAAGTCCGAAGATACGCTGTCCATGGTGTATTTTGTGTAACTTATGTGTAACTCTTTCGTAAAAAAAATTTGAAGTTTAAAAACACGGATCTAACAGTGTACACCTAATTTTAAATGTATTGGTGAAAAATATATATATATTTATTTATCTTTTTATTTGTAAATATCATGCAACAAAAATAGTCGCACTTAGTTTTTCATTTAAAATTTAATGTAGGTTACACGGCGTAAAACATAGTATATTAAAACTTTTCATCGCTTTGGGTCACTTTTGGGCTGGACAGCTTCTTTGGAAGTTCAAAAGCTGGACTTCATAGACTGTCCTGTTCACCCTGTATTGGCATCAGGGTAGACACTCTGCGTGTTTGAAGCTAATAGTGTCTCCGGTTAGGGTCACGTGCCTAGAGTCTAGAAGCTGGTGATAATGCAGAGCACGACACCTGCCTCATGCTCAAGGCCACACATAGCATTCCTTTCACTATCAACCTTGGGTACAAGTGACAAATTCTCTCGTTGTGGTCATTTTTGGGATCAGGACCAGGTCCTGGTTGGGATCCCCAGAAGATAAGCCTTTTGTGTGTGCACTCCCGTTTTGGCCTTTCCTTCTCTCCTTTTCTCTCTCTCCCTAAGCAGAAAGCGTGGTAGAATGTACGCACTTGCCGAACCAATCAGCCGTTGACTTTCTATCGTTCTGACTCCGCTCTTTGTGCGCGGGAAATGGCAGAAGCGTGGTCCCGTGATGTGACGGGTGACGCAATAGCCGTTGGCAATCTTGGAATGCCTGCTGCCGGACCTAGTTTGGCAAGTGTTGCGCCCTGCGTGGTTGCTGCGGATTGTGCTTCTGTAGTAAATTCGAAAAGTCCTAACCGTATATCGGCAACAAGCGATTTCTTCAAAGAAGCCCAAGAATTGTTTTGAGGTGCGTTCAGTGTTGGGTTCCACATATGACAGCTGGTGCTACACCGTGTTGGATATTCACGGATATCTTCCTTCTTGTTTTGGTGTTTGAGTGGTTGTTAATTCTGCCGTGCCCGTGTCGACATATATCTCGGATTACACCTTTCAAGTCCGGTCTCGTCAACGTAAGTGCGCTGAAACTAACTTCGCGATAATTGGTCGTTTTCCGACAGGCACACTTCCAGATTACCTCTAGAATTCGGCCGTGTCTATCTCCTGGTAGCCGGGAGAATAATGTTCCCGAAATTTACCTTTCAGTCAACTGCCATTGGCCCTCTGAACTCATGTCACAGCTGCAGGTATTATACTGAATTTTTTATTCTCCCTGCGTTATGTGATAACGCGTTCCCCGACCACTTTTTCGTGGATACACGTTTTATGGACGTAGGTTTCGTCGACATTAAAGATTCATCGACATTTGTTACGCGAATGTTGATAATCCTTCTTTGCCTGGGAACAAAATTGAGCGAAATCAGAAATGGCGTAATGCAGCTCATGTAGAAATTAATAAAAGTTCGTACATGCTCAATATTTGTAGAAAACAACAATATCTATAAAGGTTGCTTTATCTGATTGGGGCATATTTCGACTTATATAGGAGGCAGATATACCCCTATTTGGCAGGTCTAGATATGAATATATAAACAATTGGGCATATCTAGCCAGATATGCCTTATATAAACTGATATGCTCTATATGGCCAGAGATACCCAATTTTTTATATAACCAAATCTGTTCTTTTTTATATAAGTCCAGATATGCCATTCTTGTAAGGGACGTCATGGTCGTCAGGTAAAGTCTGCTTCAGCTACCGGCGCTTAGGGGCTTACGTGAACGGAGCTTGCGCAACCGGCGCAGACGCGACCGTCACTTACGAGCTTACGCAACCGCAGCTTACTCTTCACTGCAGCAGCAAGCGTTACGCAACCTTGCGAACGCGACCTTGAGCACGGTAGGGCTACATTTCTCTCTCGTGGGCGCGCGTTCGAACTGAGCTTACGGAACAGGTGCTTACGCGAACGGCGCTTACGTCAACGGCCCTTACGCGCTTCTGCGACCGTAGCTTACGTTTCAGACACCATTGCGTCATCCATGGGCGTTATGTGACCGTGAGGACAAGACCTTGAGCGTGTTTTTTCCCATAAAACTACCGCTTTAAACATATTGTGTGTGATTTGCATCTTCAGCCCGAGGACAATAATCATCATTACTCGCACGTCATCAATCGAAAGACGTTTCTGATGGTTAATGTCGAATGGTAATTGTTAAAAAGATAGTGTGCTACGTTTTTTGTTTATTGTTTCCGCAGATTTATTGAAACCAACCATGGAGAGTAGTTAATGAAAGGCCTCCAACGAGCAAAGCATTGCTCAGTCCGCAGCCGATTCTGTTACCCCTGATGTGAGAATAGACCGACCTCACTAAGCGTTCGGCGGAGGTGTGACGCCGCCTTAACTTTAGCTCAGATGAGCAGACTGCCGTGCATGCGAGGGCTTGTGCCGTCTCGTGCTCTCCACGCAAAGGGCTCCAGCGATTTTGTCGGACGTGTAGAAAGACTAAAGTTAACTCGATGCATTGCAGCAGCGGTGGCGTAGTCAAACTGGCTGCTCAAATCGGTCTAGTGCAAACTGAAGCAGACAACGATGACAGCAACCGAACAGACACGCGCACCGACGTTTCCGATATCGGATTCCGAACTTCAGGAACGCAGTCGTCAGTGAAAAAAATGATGATGTCAAGGCACACCCGAGGGTCACATGATTTTCTACAAGCTTGTGAAGAATAAATGTATAGTTTCTGTTATAAGGGTAGTCACATTCAAGAAGTATCTACTTATAGTTGTCGGGATACTAGGAAAGTTGGTGCCCGAGGCGAGCTATCCGCGACTCAAGCAAACGCTTTAAGGCCGTCACTAACGAGTTTCGATTTTTCCTTATCACGCAACCAACAATCTCGATCTATAAGAATGATCTAGCGCAAGACCCTGACTGCTCGTTTTCGAATATCGAAACGCTATGTGCCGTTTGGTTAGTTGGCGTCGCGAATATGAATGGAAGTACGACTCAACCATGGCTTTCGAAGAATTGAGTATTCTTACGCTATGATGACTCCCTCGAAATGTGTCCTCGGTGCTCTTGAGAACTACTTCCAATTACTGTAAAACAATTTATTTCCGCGGCCCCTATTTTTCGCAAAACGGTCACATAGGACATAATCACGGCCATGAATTTTCGCGAATTACAGACGCCGGCAATGAAACCCTTTAGGACAGAAATTTTTACGGACCCTTAAACTTTGCGAGTTTTTTTTTTATTCTCGAAATTCATGAAAATTAAGGGCTTGCGAACATTAAGGGTTTTGCAGTGTCGCAATCCCAAACAGCTGTCTTGAATCAGCGATTTGTAATAATAGGTGAATTTACAGTTCGAAATCAGTTAATCATCCCAAAACTAATGCACTCTAGTGGAGGATTCGCCGCAGACCTCGCGGAGCTCGCAGAAAGCCGTGCGTGTGATGCAAGTGCAGCGGACGACGCTGGAAGAGCCGATCTCGCAACGACGGCAGCGCCACTGTTTCGTCCTCTGCCGCAGCGGCCCGTGCTCTTCCGGTGAATGCCGGTCGTGTTCCCAAACTGATCCTCTCTACTAATGTTGCTAGCAACCAACGTTACACTAGTTGTGTGCAGTGCAGGCGAGGGCAACGCCAGACGAATAGAGAAAGGGAGAGCAGTGGGAGGGCAGGAGGGAGAGGAGGTTAATGGAGGGCGAGGGGAGAAAGGGAAGAGCGCTGGTAACGATGTAATGGAGATGAGGGTTCTCTCCTCTCCCCCAGCCTTCCTAGTGCTTGCTCTTTCCATCGTCGCCTGGTGTTGCCTTCGCCTGTATTGCAGGCAACAAGTGAACGGAGTATAGAGGATAATCCGTTCGGGAGCTCGAGCATTTGGGAACGTTTGGGAACAAGCTTGTCTGACGCACCTCCGACCTCCGACTTTTTTCCTAACACTAAGGGTTAAAACATTTAGCAATTTTATTTTACCTCCATAACATTTAATATATTCCAAATATAGTTGGCGTCAGGGGTTCTTGGTGTGGTTTCAGAGCGCCGCTCTTAGGCGCCTGTTTCTGGATTGAGCGGCGTCGCCGTCGGCGTCAGCGTAACCGCGCGTTTCATTATGGGAAACGTCCCATAACTTAACGCGCGGGACTCGTGACGTCACACGCGATGTCACGAGTGACGTCGTGAAATCCCGCGCGTTGCATTATGGGAAACATTTCATGATGCAACGCGCGGGGAGGAGGAGGGAGGAGAAGGGGGAGGAGGAGGAGGAGGAGGGGGAGGAAGAGGACGGGAGAGAGGTGGGAGTAGGAGGGAGGAGGACACGAGCAAGAGGGGAGATGCCAGCTACCCGTTGTGCAGGCAAGTGATATCACCATAAATCACAGAGAGGCACGTATGAAAACGTGGTGTACTCGTTATCCAAGTGGCCATCTACATGGGTAAGGGTCTGTGATGTACCCATCGGTCTCTGTGGCATGTCAGACGAAGTTGGGTGATTTTATCTCAAATCAGGCACGGATATTGGGTCGAATTTTTAATTTTAACGAAAACAAATATATGTTTTGGGGAAATGCCTATATTAAAATAAGACGCAAACGTCAATTTCGTCGGATTTTTGGTTCTCAAGCTATGGACTGTTGAAGCGGCCAAGGTGGAAACTGACGTTTTTCCAGCTTATCGGAGGTGCCATATTTCACTCCATCCATTTTCTCTACTTTATACTGTACATCAATATAACTTTTTGGGAATACTCTACACATAGGGTTTTTCATGATAATTAAGCGTCTAGGTCATGACAATTTTAATTTTTTTTTATTTGTCAAATTGACTATTTGCGACGATATTTGACGAAGTTCAGCAAGGTGTGCTGTGTGACCTAGTCAATATATTTCTATGATCTTTATATCACCGTAAAGCTCTAAATAAGCTCTTTCTTTTGAGTATATTTCCAATATTTTGCAATAAGTGTATAATGCACTACATGTGCCTGAAAAACGAAAATCTCGAAAAACTGGAGAGTTTGGAGTCGATTTTCTAAGAAGGAACACTTTTTATTTCTTTTATTTTTTATTCACAGTTAGTTAATGTAGTAGTCTATCAGAAACTTTCCACAGACATTGTAATATATGTTTGTATGGCCGCGATTAAGACTCGAATCTCGTGCTATGAGCGTTTTGAACGGGACTTCGCACAGGCGCTCTGCGGAGCAAATTTTTGCCCTATATATATAAGGTTTTCTATTTATCGTTAGCAGTTACCACAATATCCAACCATAAAAAGTAATAAAGTTTGGAGTAGTGTACTTAAAAAAATTTACTTCGAAGTCCGTATCCACAAGTGCAGGCACAGCGCTTACTTCCTCCCAATACAGGGGAATGCAGATCGTTAGAGAATTCCTCTGGTGCCTTTTGCTTTCGGCTTTGAGTTTTAAATATCGAACTTGACATGTAATTGTCATATTTTCTTATGTCAAACAGATATGCAGTGCATATACATATGTACTATTTAGTATCTGACGCTTAGGAAGTACGGTTTATTTTGTGCGCGTACGGACTCTTTCGTAAAATAACAAGCATTTCGTAGCGTGTAAGGCTTCAAACGTGTTAGTCATGTGTTTAGGTTTCATTTCGATTTTAAGTGATTCAGGCCGGGTTACTTAGACTTTTTCCTCTTGACTTAAGTTTGTCCGGGAGTCTAGATGTTACGTATCTTCTCCGTCAATACATAGGGCGAATCTCACATACCTTGCAAATTACGCCAGTGCCAAGTAAATAAATATCTTTAGGATAAATATTGTTACTTCACTGGCTTTTACGCTCAGATATTGAGGTAAGTACTAACATTAAATAGAAAACCTTACATAGGTCAACATTTTACTCAGCTGAGCGTCTATGCAAAGTCCCGTTCAAAACTCTCACAGCACGAGATTCGAGTCTTAATAGCGGCCATACAAACAATATATTACAATTTCTGTTGATAGGTCCTGGCGGAATACTATATTACCTAACTGAAAATAAAAAAAACTTAAAGAAAAAAAGGTGGGTTTCTTAAAATTCGACTTCAAACTTGCAAGTCTTTCTTTAGAAACACTTGCAAGTTTGAAGTTGATTTTCTAAAAAAACGCACCTTTTATTTCTTTCATTTTTTCATTTCTTT
>JAZHYW010023816.1:0-21910 GCA_037355805.1 Ixodes ricinus
ATTAGAAACAGGGGAGAATACATTTGTGTCATCCGGCACGAAAAGTATGGTAGCCAAGCGCAGCCAAACATCGAATGGACCTTGCGTCCTTCTTTCAGAGAAATCCTTATAATATGTCATATGGTTGTTTCATGTGTAGTTATGGGACATGGGCCGTACAGGCATATGTATTTTCTTTTTCAATAGGACCACAATACTTGTTTTATGGTTTTTGAAAGGCGGATTACGTGGAAACAGCAGCGGAATAAGTCGTGTAAGGTGACTTTTTCGTCTTCAATTGACACATGGTCGGTACGACTTTCGAAGTGTTGTCGCTGGAAGGTTTTTTAAGCATCGTAAAAGATATTGAAGGTTTACTTACTTGGTCTTGCTGTAAGAACGAGTAGGTTGATTACTGACTAATCAGCATACACCTTTGAATTGCTATCAATCGAGCATCATCAGATCAATAGCCTGGGAATTTAAATGGTCTTTTAATGAACACGTGCCAGGGATTGGTGTAAAGCAGAATTTTAAAGCTGAATAAACAGATATTTACAGCTATTAAAGGCACCAATCCGTGCTCGAGGAAAGTGTCTCTATTTGTCGCAGATCATTAACCCTCTTCTGAACGACAGAAAGCAGGCCTTTTAATATCAGGAACTATAACAAGCTACTCAAAAGAAGCATGAATAATGACATTCATTATATGTGTAACATGTAAAATATCAGCAATAAACAGTACACAGGCCCTTAATCAATGACTGGCCAGGCAGGCACCCTCATAGCTGGTGGAAGCTCGCCGCCGACATGATCCCTCACGTGTGTGTTGTAACGACCAAGCAAAAATAATCTAATCCCAAGTCTGGTTGTGATATGTCCAGACACGGTTTATATCGATAGTTATTACGTATGCTTCAGACACAAAATAAATCCGGCAGTCATATCAATTAGCCTTGGAGCTTTGAGGCACATAAACCAACCCTGCACCAACTCCCGAGTTGTAAACGATGCGTCACACTTTATTAAACGGATGTGCCCGCACGCTTACTCTTCGTCAGTAGTGCGGTTGTCAGGGTATAACACGAAACCGCATGCTATTAGTCAAACTGAAAACACGAACGTATCTACTAAAACACTAGCAGTGTCCAAGGCCAATTATGTTTCTACGGAGGGCACAAACCTAGCGTTTTATTATCAAACGAAGAACGACAGGCTTTGCGACGACCAACGCCAAAGCGAACGAAGTTTCGGCGGCGAGCACTTGTGGCGAAGACAACGTGCGGCGCTAACGGGCCAAGTTTCGGCGCCATGCGGTAATGGGAAAAGACAAAACGATCATCGCTCATATTAATGCCCTCGCCATTAATCGAACGCCGCCAAGTACAGACCAAAGCACCCCCCCCCCTTAACTTCCCGATGGGTCGATTCACATGTTTCGTTGCGTAACCTGCATTGGCAGTTAGATGATCGTTTGCGAATGAGAGAAGTATAGACATAAAATTAAATATATATTTGATTTGCGTCATTGTAGTGTTCCTCTGTTGAAAAAGATGGCAAAACAAGCACTTTTAAGGAGACAAACTCCATGCGTAAAACCGTACTTTGCTTTGTATACATTCGTCTAGGGGAGTATAATAGTCTCATTGGTGCCAGTGTGGTGAATATCTAAAACTTGAAACGACCTTCATATGTCTTCTTTGTCTATTTTTTCTCCACATTTTTCTCGTCATATCTATGCCGGTAAAGGTGGCTATTCATTTTTTTAGACCTAGTCCCAGATACACAAGAACGCAGGGAGAATTTCAAAGTATCCACTTTTATACTAATCAGTACGGTATAACGGCATTTTAATCCTGCTAAATATAAAACAATAAGCTTCTTACTGATACCAGTACATTACCATTCAGGCAATATATACCACGGACATTAAAATAACCAATTCGATGCCATTAATTTTTTGAGCAAGGGAATAAGCATGGTTAAATTATGGTACCTGAATCTTATTGAGTACCGGTGAACAAAAGAATACCGTAACAAGCTGCTTCGCCCGTACACGTACAATAGAGTTTCTACCAAATTTTCTAACACAAAATAAAGAATTGAGTCGACTAGTACCCCCTCCCCCCCCCCCCGGACGGAGGCCTAACACGAACATTCATCCAAAATTCCGATTTCCTAGAAATCCCTCTTCCCTTGAAAGTTCTGAATCGCTTTGTTTCGACATAACCCCTCGTTCGTGACACACTATGTTGTCAGCGTAACTACTAGAAAACTTTGGTGCCTCGTCGAAAAAAAGAAGAAACCATCCCGCAACGCCAGCACGCCCGGCAGCTCGCGCGCGCGGGAAACTGGTTGCTTTTTCCGAACCCCGGAGTGTCTCGGAGTCTCGTCCCCGGCGGGGCTCGAACCTGGGAAGCGGCGCCACTATCGCTTCACCCTCTCCCCGAAGGTCGAAGGAAGGGAATGCTCTCCTCCTCTTTCTTTCCTATCGCTCGTTCTCTTTCTGCGCCTCCCGAGGGATGAGAGTGCTCTTTGGAGCGTCGGCTGGTGGCCGTGCGAAGCCCGCCTGCCGGTAGTCAGTGGGTCTGGGCACTCTGGCCAAGGATGCAGCGTCCGCACCCGGGTTTCATGGTCACGCTTGCTCCGACGGCAGCACTGTGAGAGCCGCGACGGCGCGGGCGGACGGACCGTTCCAAGTGCGCCGACTACGTCGCTGCCGCTCCTTTTCCGGGATTACGAACTTCTGTATGGGATGCGAGTCGGCCAGCCGCTGAACTCTCGGTGAGTTGGCATATCCCTCGATGAGTTTACCGTCCACTACTTGCCCCGTGTGTGCGTACGTGTTTTAAGTTTTGCTTTGATGCTACTTTCCCTTAACCTCAATACCTGATAAGCACAAATTATTTTAGCAAAATCTGAAGAAAAAAAGATAAAAATGGTCATTACTCAATTTAGAGTTGTTGTTTTTTTCGCGATCCTGCATTTGATTTTTACAACAGTAAACTTGTTTCCCGGTAAAACAAATTGTATCTTGACATTCTGTCGTAATGTTTTTAGACGCAGCTGTTTACTCTGAAGATGCCCTTAGCTTTATTGAAATGAACTCCGAACGTCACTCTCAGTGCTATAGATGAACGAGCTAGCGAAGCAAGAGGTTTGCCATATCTGTTAAATTTTATTTGCATGAGGGTATTTTTGGGGGATACTGAGTACGATGTCTCGCATGTGTGGTGTCCCAGCGGAGATTGCCCCTATCGAGAACAGAAAAATATCTCCTCGTCAGGCCACTTCTGTAAAGAAACATCTTAAAGACATGTAACAATATTCTATCCTTGGGTAAACGCGTTTCGCCCCGCCACGCTCGTGACTTGCCAAAATAAGAGCATACTAAACAATTTATATTTTTGATGATTTGTTTACCATAAAAAATCGCAAAAAAGATTATCATAAACGAATATGTGAATCTTGCTAAGCCGGTGACAGATACTACTGAAAACTTTTATATCGAACAGACATACTCACGGTATCGGTTGCAGTTATTATCCATGAGTATTATAAATGAAAGACTCTAAAAGCACTGAGTTTTGGAGTATATTGAATCCAAGAAACGTAGTTCATACTGAGCTCTTTAAATGGAAAGAGTTTGGAAAAACGGGACAAGACGGAAAACATGAACATGCTCTTCTCCCTAAAAGCCACACGCAGTCATTGGCGCATCGACCCACACAAACACGTACATGTACTCTAACCATTCATGGTTATACATTCCTAGAATGTTACATAAACATTGCCGGCCGAATGCTCTCAGTGGTGGTTCACAAACCTTATATACGCTTACGTGATGTGTATGATAGTATACTTTCGAGGAATGTACAAAAATAATGGAACGGTAAAGTGTATCAGTCTGGAAATTATAATAAACCGTGTGTGTTTTGTTTTTTGATCGCAAACTATAAACTACGTATCGGCAAACGTTCGGTCTGTTCCTTAATGTAGCACCAACAGTTGGAAGCAGATTTCATAGTTTTACGACATGCTGCTGCCTCCTGATAAGTTATAAACTATTGTCCGAGTTTGTTCTGTTAGAAAATGTTGGCCTAGAAGCTCTACGAAAAATATGGATATGAATGGCGTCTGCTAACGGGAAAATTCATATGTGTTCGAGAACACCAGCTGCTTATTAAGGGCGAGTGCAGTGTGCCTTTCTGGGTCCTCTAGACGGCGAGATTTATTAGTGAAAAACAAGAGTACGTACGGATAGCACAATTTCTTTCTCATTTTTCTGAAGAACATTTTTACAAAATTACTTTTGACTTTTGAAATAGAATACTATGAGCTCTGCAAATTCGGAATCTGGCCATTACCGCTATTGTTACGTTAGGAAAGAGAGTGAACGTTCGGCGAAACGCAGTTTATTATTGCCTTGAATAAGACACGGTTATTGTTTCTCCCGACCCGGTATTTCAAAGATGTTGAAATGGCATATAAAGTCATCAAACGCAGCCGGTCGCTGTCGACATAGAAGCTGCCAATATATTATGCTGTATGATAACTTTAACTATACACTCTAGTAAAGACGTTTTTTTATATTTGTGTTTTAAGAAGGCTTGGCAATGCGTGTCCTGCAGTTGTCTTAAAAACTGTGCCGCGGTCGTTTTTGTTTCTGTCCCCTATTTGTTTCTAACAAAGAGACGGTTTTCAAAATACGTGTTTGAAAACACTAGCTGCTTATTAGGCGCGGGTGCAGTGTACCTTTCTAGGTCGTCCTCTAGAGGGCAAGATTTATCAGTGAAAACAGGAGAACACCTTGGCCAATTACTTCTAGTCTATGGGGAAAGCTTTATTTACCTTATTACGTGCATCTTCACCACTTATTCAATGGATAATTTGGAGACATGTAGTTCGTTCTCAAAGGATAAGCGTAACGTCTACGTGTTTAATCGTGTGTCCCTGTGCTTGTTACTTCCGGCACGGTGACGAAATATCAGTGTTTCCTTACGAGAAAAAACTGAAGTGTTACACAACTACCAACAAAAACGCTGTCTGATGAACCAAAGCGAGGATAATATTATAAAAAATGAACAATTCGCCCCGAAATGGCCAGACCCAGGAAAAGCGAAAAACGTCCGCATTTACTCATCGTGTCGAACAACAACAGATATGCTATATATGCTTTTAGTGGTAATTTTAGAAGCTTCCAGTAATCTAATCTGGAAGCGAAGAATGCCCACGGATCATTACGTCTCAAAGTAAAGTCCAAATTTAATGCAACAAAATAAACTGAATGTTCGTAAACTGAGATTTACCAATTTTTTTTATCAGAAACGTTAGCTTAATGATCCAGATCCAAGAACAAGCTCAAACAACGAACAAGGTTCACTAACGTAAAAAAAAGACTTTAAGGCTTTCAGTCGACTTACTAACCTCCAGCACTATCGTTTCTTCACAAGCGTGTTCTTTTATAGCCAGTTTGGTGGTTCTCACCTCTAAGAACGGTTTCTACAAATAAGAACTTGGTGTGCCAACAGAGTTCTCTGAGTGATCGTTCTAGTGACATCATCAGAATAACTCATGCTGTTCATCCGTGTTGCCAAGAATACAATGGCCTGGCAGTCAAATGGTCGTCCTGAATTCTTGAGGTATATAGCGTCACGAGTGCTCTCAAAAATGTTCTAACTTCTTTGATTTAGTCCCTCTATACCTTTTATATCTTTCACGCATGCAACACCCGAGTTCAAACATTATCTGCGGAATTAGTTTGTTAATCCATAAAAAGAGAACTCACAGATGCGTACTTTTACAAGTAGTTGAGTGGCTGTTACCCCAATGTCTTTTGTTGCATTTTAGTCCAATACATACTACATAGAAAGCTTTTTTGTCGAATATATTCGCAACATTTTTTACGAAGACCATACTGCGCAAGAAACTTATTATAAGCGATCAAGCCACCATGTCTTTTTTTGTGTTTTTCTCCTAACAGAATTTTATATCTCTATGGCCGAGTACAGACATATACGTCTTACCCTGCAGGTCAACATTTTCGTGTCCTATAGTGAAATTCGTATACATTATATCAATATATTTAAAGGGAAGCTGAAAAGGTTTAAAAAAATGAAAGCCGTTTACAACTCCCTGTAACGCCGAATTGGAGCGCAGCTCTTGAGGAGGAGGAGGAGGGAAGGGTACTCAGGGGAGGGTATACCCTCCTCCTCCTTCTCCTCCTCCCCTCATCCTTCAATATCGTCCGGGGGGGGGGGAGGTCACGTGACCTGGGGAGGTCACGTGACCTCGGGGGGGGGGCTGCGCTGTGCATGTCCCAACATGCACCGCTCGGGGGGGGGCTCGCGCGGTGCATGTCCCAACATGCACCGCGCGGTTACGCCGACGGCGACGCCGCTCAAGCCGGAAACGGGCGCCTAAGAGCTGCGCTCTAAAAAGAGTGAATGCTTCTTTTTGGCGTAGTTTTTTTCTGGAGAATCTAGATATCACCAGCATTTGTACTGAAAACAAACTTAAACGTGAAAAAAAAAATGCAGCCGCTCGCTTTACCGAACTTCATTGGTTGGTCGAGCCGTGATGTCATAAAATGAGCAGGTGCGATTATAATTGCATCTGTCGCTCAACTATCAACTGGAAATCCTAACCTCTTTTTGTCTCCGCTTCGCGTAAGCTTCTCGGATTCCCTGAGAGGCCTGCATCTTCTCAAGAAAAATGCTTGGAACTTCCTGGACCAACAAACATTTACTGAAGATAAACCTATACTTCTTCCCCACCCATTCGTTCCAGATATGAAACAAATGGGTGTGAACGATCTTCAGGAAATGGTTCCTACTTCAGCAGTTTGTTTGTCCTCTTTCTTTCTCTTTTTTTTCGTGTATCTTTCTACGTTCAGCTGGTATCTTTCAGAAGCATGAACCACCAGCTAGCTCAGTATCGACGATGCACGACGCTGGCTCTACGAGTCGAGGAGCACGCGAGAGGAACCTTTGGTGACACCAGGTTTTCCCTTCTCCTTTACTGCCCTCCCCGGTGCTGCTGAGGGGCGTGGCTTCGATGCAACTTCAAAGGCGTCTTTCTAGGTGATATGGGCATGAAATAGCCTACTTTTTGTGATATTCGTGATGCTTGGAGTCGGATTTAAACAAATCGAGTGTTTTTGATCAAATTCGAAACCGCTTTAGCTCCCTTTAAGAAACTGTGTGCTATTTAATTTTCCAAATGATCGTAGGCCGGGCCAAGGTGAAAGAAAAAAGAGGTGTTGGAACAAGACAAGAAAGGGGGCCGAAATTGCACTCGTGCTTCGCGCATCTCTCGACAGGGGCACTGTCGGGTTGGGGCTCCGCGCGCAGGCGCAGTCGCGCACCACGCAGCCTCGACGCGGTCGTGCGCCTCGTGGCCTTAAAAATGTTTGGGCGAAGAAGGACGGTTCCTCGAGCTCCTGTCATGCTGCGCCATCTTACGGCGTTTTTCGGAAATGGGAGCAAACCTTCGACACACTTGCTCCTTGCAAGGCGGCGCCGTTCAGACACTTCTCTTTTCTTCCACCGTAAGCCGGGATCACGAAAATAGCGGGAAAAACCCTCTATGCTTGTCGCATTTCGCAAGCATGCATGACGCTGCGTATTTCTAGGAGTGCATCTCCTCCTGCTTTAGCCCGACTAGCGCCTGCCTCGTATTCTTTTTTAAGTGTTTTCAATTCAGAAATAAGTTCGACCTTTGCAGCAAGCCCAGCATTCGTATGTTCTTTCTTTCTTTCTTTCTTTCTTTCTAGTTCCTTTCTTTCTTTCTTTCTTTTTTTTTACTTTCTTTCTCGTTGTTTCTTTCTTTCTTTCTTTCTTTCTTTCTTTTAACAATGGCTGCTTTCCTTAGCTGGGGAGATATACAATATATGCACGCGCGAACAGAACCTGCAGGCGCTTAGAGGCTGGCGCGTTCTTTGGCTTTCAGCCAGATTTGCATACTCGAACGATTTGCATCTGTGTGGAGGACGAGCCCCAGAGCGGGAATAGGTAAACGGGCTCGCCGCTTCCCGTGTAGGAGCAAAGTTCGCCGAGTTTGCGTTACCACCTCCACTTCGCGACTGTGCTTCTTCTGCAACAGGCACGTATTCAAAGACCGGTCTCTCTGGAATAGAATTTCCGTGTCATTTTTTAATGCTGAATCATCTGCGTTTGTTGTATGGTTTGATTCGTGTTTTGACAACACGAGAAACAAATTACAGGAGAACGCTTAAGCTTCGCCTTTAAGAGTGGACTACGATAACTAAATATAAACCCCCACGCGTTTCCAGCCGTTCAAGAGTGTCTGCGTGTTCAAAGGTTAGACCGCACGTGCCGAACACGCAAGACGTTCGAAACATGAGCTCCGTGGGAGCGTATTCAGCGGCCATTGCTGGCCGCGGATTCTTAATCCTACATCTACTGATGAGTACCAGGTTCTACTGCCACCATGACCTCGCGGTGCACTTGCACTGAGCATTGTACTTCTTCACTGTGATGTCAAGGGACGCCCGCACAAGATTGAATACTGTAAAAGACTTATTTTTCGCGGGCTCAACATTTCGCGATTTAGGTCAAAGCTTGAAGTTTGGGAATAATTCGCGGGTTATAATTTTCGCGAAGCTGTGAGATCTCAGTATAGATTCCAATGTGTTTACATTTTACCGGAATTGTTCGCGGGACCTATTTTTCGCGAATTGTAGGCGATTCGCGAAATTTGCGAAAATTAGGTCCTCGCGAAAATCAAGTCGTTTACAGTACTTCAAACGTAAACTGGAACGCGTGAACGTCCTCAGAAAAGTGGCTTCAATAAGAGCATACCAGATGAATTACTTCTGGATCGTCAACCTGCGATCGTCAGCGTCCAAGCTCAGGTTAGTCGCTGCCAAGGTGCTCAAAATCAAGGGCAGGCGACGCCTAGTCATTGATCCGAGCAACGCTGAAGTAAGAGTCAAGAGATATTGGATCCAATTTCATATGTCGAACGACGCAGTATACACAAGGCGTTGGAGCCTTTCGGTAATGTCACAGAAGTAACACGGGACACCTGGATGGTCGAAGGTTTTCAGGGCATCGAGTCTGCGACAAGGCTTGTGCGCATCACCCTCCAGGAGGGGACAACGATCGACAGCCTACCGCACCCGTTACGGTCTTTTGGAGAAAACTGTCTGATCGTAGTCCGTCGACGCGCCCCGTTATGCTTGTGCTGTAGGCGTACTGGGCGAGATACGACGAGACTGCCGTGTGCCGCGTTGTTCTGAGTGTAATCGCTTCGGACATGAGGCAGAAGGCTGCGTGAGGACGTATGCTTCAACTGTCGCACGTCAAGGAATTGACCCGGTAAATGAAACGACCGTGGACGCTGACGAGGCGGGAAGCACAGCAATCAGCACCACTGCTGCAGTCCTCAGCAAGGTATGCAACGGCCGGGATTTCAGCCCTGAAGAACAAGACCGAAAGGCTGGTCACACATACATCTGTCACAACAGACGAGATGAAAGTATCAAGCTCACCAGACCCTCAAATGGAAGAAAAGAGCAGTTTGGAAGACCATTCGACACCAGATAGGTCCCCCTGAAGCGGTTGAAATGCCTGACGCCAGTCAGGCTATCAAGAGATCCCTGGAAAAAACAACCGATACCCTGGAAACCGGGAACCAAATCAGCGAAAAGGAAGTTCTGTGGAACAACTTTACTACCGAAAAAGTTTGTAATCAGTCAATTCGTACCCGACATATCTCACAGTAATATTTGAAGATGAAAGGCTGGGTTGATCTACAGATGGCACTCTGCAACAATCAACTTAGGCAAGTGATTAGGGAAATGAAGGAAAATATTCCTTTCCTGGGCATCCCGAATATGTGCAACCTTCCCTCTTAGAAATGTATGAGATGCACGAACCTTGCCGATTTGCGTCTTTGAATGTCTGTGGATTTAATTCCAGCCAAAACCAGTACTAGTTACGGCGGTGGCTAGCTAAAGAACAACTGGATATTTTGGCAGTTCAAAAGACAAAAAATGTCCGAAGACGAACAGGTTAACCGAACATTGCTACCATTTATCTTGAGGTAGTAGATCTGTGTCAGTCATGCCGTTGGTGTGTAAGCACGGTGCTTCTTTTTTGCTAAAAAAAGACCTTAAAGATTTCTCATTTGTCAGTAATTTTTCATGATCAGGGATGTTTCGTCATATGTGATTGTACTGTGTAATAACTGTCTTGGCGAGTTATTTGTAACTACGCCCCAAATATGGTGAACAAGCGAGACGTTTGCTTCGATTATTTCCGCCCATACATAGAATGTGACCGTATTGTTGTCTCCCTTGGAGAGTTCAGTTGGACCAGCAACGGTTCAGATAGGTCAATGCAAAAAAATGTCAATGAGAGTAGCGCGAACCTGTTAAGCAAGATAAGTGCAATATAATTGATGTAGCAGAAATTAATGCATATAGAAGACAGCTTCAATACACGCATTCTCAAGCATCAACGCATGCCCGTCTTGATAGAATTTACGTGGCATTTGATTTATTAAGTAATTTTTAAAAGCACAAAGTGAAGTCATTTTATTTCACCGACCACTGCTTGGTAACTAACGTTTGGGAGCAGAGCCCATACAACAAAAAACTTTACTCGGGAACTCTGGAAGCTCAATGCCAAGCTTCTAAGATATGAGCAGTTTGTTACCAGCGTAAATGCGCTACTTAAAAATATGATGGAGCAAATGACCTCTCTTTACTAAACAAATGGGAGTACTTTAAGGAGAAACGTAATCAAGTGGCATTTGAAAGGTCAAGCAGTATAAAGCTAAAGCAAGTGCTAAAGAAAGGCTACTGTATCGAGACTTGCGCCTACTTCACGAAGCAGAATGTGAGAACCCCGGTCATAGGTTAAAGGACATTCAGTTCGCGAAGTCGGAGATCTAACTTTCGCACAAACAACGCTACGAATGCAGGGTTGTACGCTCTCGAACTAACAAATTTCTTTTCTTGGGAGCAATCTAGCGAAACATTTCTGGCTTCCGAAAAAAGTATGCACTAGCAAAGAATATTTAAGAAATTGAACTTAATAAGCAGATTAAGACTAATTCCATCAGCATCAGAACTGCCTTTGTTCAATACTATACAAAGCTTTTTTTTTTTAAAGGCACTACAGACTGGCTCAACAAGCCTGATGAACTCGCTGATGCATGTTCCCCAAAAGCAAGATGATATAAGAGAATGGCTTGAAGAACCAATCCCGCTTGGAGAAATTCAGAAAGCTGTTGATGAACAGCCCGGTCACAAGGCGAATGGACCTGATGAAATTGCGTCAGAATTCTACAGAACATTCAAAACCCGTAGCTGCACAGTACTTCTTCACGTATTACACGAAGCATACGATGTGAATGAGCTTTCTCCGTCCTTTTTTAAAACACACACCATCCTAATTCCCAAGTCAGACAACTCTGTAAAACTACGCTGTGTAACCAACTATTGGCCGATTATGTTATGTAATACGGATTATAAGATATTCACGAATATTCGCACGAGAGGGCTTCAGCATGTAATTCGTCAAATTGTTGGGAAACACCGAACATGTGGTATAAAGAAAGAATGATATAGTCAAACTTTTATATTGCAAGAAGTGTTTTGGAATGTCGCTCAGAAGAAACGGAACAGGTTGCCATGCTACAGATAGATCTCGAAGAAGCATCTGATAGAGCTAATCACGAGAACCTCATGATTAACTCTATCAGGCAGGTGCTGACACTCTATGGCAGGTGTTGACACTTGTTTAAGCGGGAAAAGTTATTTTTGATGGAATCAGAATGGCCTATAGAAAATGCTCAACGAAGCTTATTGTAAACCATAATCTCACTACACGTATACAAGTGTTGTCTTTTGTCCAACAAGGATGCCAACTCTCACCATTATTATTTGCCCTCTACCTGGAACCTTTTTGTTTGAGCATCACTAAAAGTGAAAACGTCCCAGGTTGTAGATTAAACTCTGTAGAAATTAAAGTCCTAGCGTACGCTGATGATATTGCTATATTTTGTTTTGACAAAAGAAAAGTGTATCTGAGGCAGATGTCTTACCAAAAACGTTTGCAAAAAAAGAAAAACTGGAGTTGCAATGAATTGGGAAAAATGCGCTGGATATTGCCATGGTCCATGGGTGACGAAGCCCTCAGAATGGGAAGGCATCGAGTGGAGTGAGGAACCTTGTAAATATCTCGGTGTACAACTCTACCAATTTCGCAACAGCACGTCTTATGGTATGATGTTACCAGCGATTTGAGAAAACGTGTGTCCCGGTGGCCTACTCGTGATATGTATATTTTTAAAAGAGCAACGGCTTGCACCATTTTTCTGATTGCGAAGATTATGTATGTGCCGCAAGTCATACATTGTGGCCGCATGAATGTTCGGAAACTTCGCAGAATGTGTGCTTTGTTTGTTTGGAAGTCCGGATCAGAGCCGATGAGACTAGATAACCTTTTTCGACACATTTCACCTGGGGGCATCGGCATACCAGACCATTATGTTAGACAACATGTGTCCAGTTTTTTTGTTTTTTTTAAGGGGATCAGGAACAACCATTTGGGCCCACGATGATACAAACTAAATTAGCATGTCACTTCCTATCATTTGTGGTCTCATACGTTGATTTGAAAACTATGACAACCATAGGTTTTCTAAAAGAAGTAGTCGAATCGTTTAACTTTTTTATCCGAGCGGTTTTCACGAAAATGCCTCTCTGGTGTGACCAGAAAGGAACTTTCAAGAGCACTTTTGGACACACTTTTCCCGACCCGCTCGATATAGCATTCTTTAGTGCTGGTCCAGGTCAAGATGTACTATGTCGAGTTAAAAAGATGTATATTTTACCTGCAGTGAAAACATTCTTTTTGGGGCTACACATTAATATGTTGCCCGCAAAGGAATGGATGGAACAAAAAGGAATGTTTGTTCCGCGGCCAGTCGACTGCTTGCTGTGTAAACAACCAGAAAGTGTAGAACATCTTTTCATTAATTGTTGGGATGCTGTTCTGTTTTGGGATATCTTAAAGCGGACTTTGAAAAATGCTAAAAATTACATCATTTGTTTCCTCCCTGTCGACAAACAGTTCCATCCGACCTTTTTATGGTTATTGAGCTTTTTAGGTCTTGGAAATCACGCATTGCAGTGAGACATGCAGATTTTGATCCTCAGCCTGTAGATCTATATTTCAGTGAAACTATCACCCAGATTAAGAGAATTTATGCTCCCGCAGAGCAGGTCTCAGAGTGGGTACGAGTACTGGATAATATCATCCACATGAAGCAATTGTAACAGCTGTTATGCTTTAACAATTTACGACCAGTGTTCACCACGATCTTAAAAAACAACCAATATAGAGCCCTATTTGAAATGTCTCTAATGTCCTTTTCCGCACGCTAGCGACATGTATATGCGGAAATCTCAATACCGGTGACAAGATAGCATGTTCCATACATCCAAAAAGTGTGGATGTCTAATGTGTGAAAGTGAAATGCGCGTATCCATTGAGTGAAAATAAATGACTTTATTGTAATTGTTCAAACTAAAATTCAAGGATATAAAGAAGAAAAAAGTGTCTTAGGCGGGGATCTCGCCCCGCCTAAGATTCTATTTCTTTTTTTTTTTTTAAAGATAAATGAATTATTTTTTGATTAATTAGGATTTTTTCGTCCTTCCGACGTCGAAACCGTTTCCGAATTTTTGCGATACGAGCTCATAAACGCTATTGCGTTGTAACAAACCTTGATCGGATTGATCCGCAGGCGGATTTACGATTAAATATGTTGCATTAAATTTCATAGTGTCGAAACAGTTACTTTTTATGTTGCGGTTACAAAAATTAAGAGAAATGTAGTATCAAGATACAGTCGGCTTGTCTAATGGAAACGATATTTGTGAAAAGCCTAATTTTTATTTTTATTCCTATCCCCTCTCCCTCCGGCAACTTGTTCACCTCCATGCTTACATCAGCTTCGACTCAACCGATATCGGGGGTGTTCACTGGGCGCCATTGCAGCGTTGTTTACTGCGCACGCTCAAAACAGTCTCCCACATGTTTTTTTTTCTTCTTTTTTTTAAGGAAGGATTACATTTTTGGTGGTGTAGAATACAAGTTGCTAAAGCAAAGAAGCTAGCTTTGCGTCTACCCAATGGTCGTTCCAAACAGAGCTCGGTGTTTTGTTGTTTACCGGCGCGCTCTCGTCCTCCTCCTCCTCTCCCTCTATTTATGCCCGTACAGAGCTGTATTGTAAAGCCAGTCTTGGGTAGTAACGCGTTACTAGTAACGCGTTACTGTAACTTTGTTACTTTTTTGGTAGCTCGTAACTGTAACGAGTTACTTTTTAAAAATGTTACTTGTAACTGTAGTTCTATTACTTTTTCTTAGGTAACGATGAAAGTAACGACGTTACTTTTGTCGTTACTTTCCAGTGTTTTATGAATAATATATCACTGAACGAGTACAATTTAGCATTCCTGACACTTTCGAAATCGTCTATTCCGACATTTCGAGTGTCAAGTTGGCCTTGCACAAAGTTGTGAATACGTTCTTTCTCGCGAGTCACGACCCGAATATAGCCACGTGTAGATTTTATGAAAATATATCTAGTTATCTTTACGCACGTGCTTGTACTTTGTGACTGAACACTTACATCTTAGTGTCTTGAAGCACTCTCCGTGTTGTGTTTTTTTTTCTTTTTCTGTGCAAACGCTTTTTAATCGTGTGAATCAACCGTGAAACAACAATACACGTGGAGGGCACTGCGCATGTCTCGTATTTTTATTTGCGCCACTACTCTGGCGTGGCAACTTTCAAACACAAACTTCGAGAAGCAACTGCTGCTAAGTTACAATATGAAGTAAAAGCGTACTTTTTAATTTTATGAAATAAAACGTTGTGAAAGGCGTTTTCTAGTTTTTTTCTATTTTTTTGTGTTATAGAAAAGTAACTGAAAAGAAACGTCGTTACTTTTTAAAAGTAATTCTAACTGTAACAAGTTACACTTTTGTTGCGGTAACTGTAACGGTAACTTCGCTACTTTTTTCTGAAAGTAACAGTAACTGTAACAAATTACTTTTTTAAAGTAACTTACCCAAGACTGTGTAAAGCTCGATATTACGAAAGAAATGTTACGCCCTATACATTTACAGAGCTACAAATATTCGTATAAGCTGTCGCCCGTCGTCTTCGAATTCGCGGATTATAAATCGGTCGGAGTCATAACGCGCCTACCGTAATATCCCGAGAGATAGCCCACCTAAAATCGAAAGCAAATCGGGCGAAAATGAGGAGTAAACTAATTTCCGGAGCGCGATAAAACAAAAAAGTTTAAAAAAATGCTTATTTTAGATTTTATAATCTTCAAAACTTGTGGTCGCAACGAGAGGCGATCAAACTGAAGACAACTGTCCTTCCAAGTCAGCAAGGTGCGCTTAACCCTCGCTGTGGGATAAGCGCACCTTGCTGCCGAAGTGAATTGGCCAGGGCCCTGCCATTGGTAGAAGTAATCTGTCTCTCGGTGCTTTTGAAAAATAAAACGCTAATCATGCCAAACTTAGAGGTGGTTATTTTTCGGGAACGGGACATCCCTCGGGATATTACGGTTGTCAACGCCACCGAAAAGTCAGGTCTAGAGCATGAAGTCATCGTAACCCCGTGACGCATATCGCTACGTCCCGTGCTAGCGTCTCTTTCGGCCAAGGGGCGCCGAAGGCTCCGTTATACTCCAACGTTGAGCGCAGCAAACGTAGCGTAGCGCAGAACGTGGGCCTTTGAATGGCCGGCAAGCAGGGAACTCGATATCTGCGACCAATCAGTATCGGTCTTTGCTGCGCTACGCCGCGTTTGCTACGCTTTACGTCGGAGTATAACAGAGCCTTTAGCGTCCACGAGACGCGACCATGAAGGGAACGCCTCCACAAGCGTCCGCGAGACGCGACCATTTGATGCTAAGCTGAGGCGGCGTTTTAGCGTCCCATCAGGCACAATCCTTGGGCGTAAACTAGCGCCTCTCAGCGTCCCTCATCGTTTGTAAACGAGAACTAACACAGCGTTTGAAAGGAAGAAACGCGACGCACAGCGGAAACGCGACCTAGAAATATCCGAATTTTCTCACCAGGGTCGCTGTTCCAAACTTGAAAGCTACAGGTCTATGCCGACGCAGCAAGATGGGGCTCTAATCTGGACGCTTGGATAAAAAGTCGACGAGGAATCCGGCGTCCGGGATTGACCGCCGCCGCTACTGACCTTGGCGCGGGCCAATCACGACGGTCCAATTCCTTGCCAACATTTTTTTTTTTTACTAAGTGCCCAGATTAGGGTTCTTAGGTGGCGCTGCTTGAATCCACTAGTAATGACGTTTGAGGAGGGGAGGGGAAGGAAGGAGGTGCAGGCCTTGTTTTCTAGCTAGTATTGGTCTAGTCAAGTAGCTGGTACACTAGCACCGGTCTACCATCTGTATAATTTATAGAACATGCGTTTCTTTCTTTATACTTCTCGATTATTGTACTCCTACTAATTAATTTAGAAAAGTAAGAAACCCGGGCAATAGGAGAACGTCAGAACAAAACAGGCATGGCTTGGTTTCGATTCATTTCGAATGTCGTAGACAAACGAGCTCCAAACGGGATCGAAGACTACTAATTTTATGCTTGGAGCCTATCTCGTAGCAGCCCTCTATTCATTGATCCTGCGACAGAAATATGTGCCCTTGAGAAATTATTGGTTTATTATGCAGCGGAGGAGCTGAATAAGCTTCTGTGATGACCGTAACTTTTGCATAGTTTTTACGAGAACTCTCCCGTGATTGACGGTCTTTGGGGACGCGCAGCATATATCTGTCTGAGTTTGCATGCACCATTTATGAGATTTACCTCCGCAGTACGTGACTAAGATCTATATTGCTGTGGGTCCGACAAGGGGCTTTCCGTCACTCTATGAGTCTATATAAACCACTCGGGGCGGTGGGCTTGATGTAGATGAGCCCTTTACTCGCGAAGTCGGGCGCACATGGATCATCAATTAGATTTTTATAAAACAAGTATGCTGTACCTCTAGACACAAGTAATAACCACTTGAGCTATAGTTAGTCTGGCCCACTATTTGTTTCTTAAGACTATTAATCGTGCGCTTGTTGGTTAGCATATCATTGCTCAACATGATCTGCTATTACGACGTAGTTCAAATGAGTCTCGTTAATAAATGTATATATACTTCATTATGCTTCATAACAAATGCTGCATCAGTGTGACAACAGTTTACCGTGTGACAAAACAATTGATTGTGAAACCTGCGGTGGATAACCGCTGGAAATAAATTAAAAGATAGAAAGAACAACTGCTGTGGCAAGGCGCTGAAAGATGTTTAACTCAAAAACGGCTATCGGTCTTACTAGGGTGTTTATTTCTCTGGTATGAGCTTGGGCTCTGTCCGTCACATTATGCACAACGGTAGCTTGTGCGTAATGAATAGTAATGTACTACTGCTAACTACAACCCGGCGTCGCTTATCGATTCTCTAGAGTCATGTTGCCTTAAATCCTCGCGAAACTTGGCACTTCCCATTTCCAGCATTTCCAGTATCCCATATTAACCTTTATATTAAAGCAGCACCAACGACACAAACTTGTTTCCCGGTTCGGACAAACGGGCAACTGATCGTATGTGCATGGGCGTTGCTGCCCGAGGCTTACATGGTCCCCGAGGATACACGGCGCTCCAATCCACCGTTTCGGTAAACGGCCAGAGCCCCCCTGCATACCTAAACACGCCTACAGTGTCCGATGCACCACCACCTTTCTTCGCCGCATACCAAATGAGCCCGCGTTGCTATCATCCGCTTCCAAACCGTTGTGCGTGAACAACGTTCCAACCATGTCCCGCTGAGAGACATGTGACCCGTAAACGTGACGGAAAAAAAAGACAGGGACACCGGAGCGTCAAAATGGATGGAGAAAACGATCGGGAGACGTGCCTCGAAGCGCTCTATTGCAACAGTTCGCTGTATCTATGCAAACACGCCTCTGCGCTCCGGAAAGCAACAGCGTGGGCGCGTGCGTTTTCGTCGGCGAGACTTTCCTAGAAAAGTCCACAGACGTGGAGCCGCATACTTAAGTAGTTGTAAAAGCTAAACTGGCGTGGTTCTGTACACTCTTAAAGAGGAACGGAAACGAAATGTTTGCACTTTTATTTCTTTGTTTAGATGTGGTCCATGTTGTGCCGGCAGCGCAGAAACACCAGCCTAGACTAGTGTTTCTGGGCGGCAGGCAGAGAAGTAAAAAAAAAAAAATTAAAGCCGTTTACAATTCCCTGTAACGCCGAATTAGAGCGCAGCTCTTGAGGAGGAGGGGAAGGCACGGGGGGGTGTCACGTAAACTTGAGAGGGATGGGGGTCACGTGACCTCGGGAGAGGGAGAGGGGGGGTCACGTGACCTGGGGATCACGTGACCTGGGGTGTCCACGTGACCTGGAGGGTCACGCGACCTCGGGGGTCACGTGACGTGGGTGGGGGTCACGTGACCTGGGGGTTGCATGCAACCTGAGATGCGTGCAACTCAAGCTGCATGCAACTCAGGTTGCATGCAGCTTGAGTGGCTTGCAATGCAGGTTGCATGTAACCTGAGTTGCCTGCAACGCGCAATTACGCCGACGGCGACGCCGACGCCGCTCAAGCCGGAAACGAGCGCCTAAGAGCTGCGCTCTAAAAACTAATATTAAAATCAATGGACATGTTTAAAAATTACGTCTGGTGCCGGTTTATGAAGCTCCGTTGGAGAGCCGTCACGTCATGAGTTCCTAAGACGCAGCGCCAATTCGCGGCAGTATGGCTCTTTCGCAGAGGTACTTAGTCCTGAATGTGACTTGGCGGAGAACGCTCATAAGCTGAGACTGGAGCCAAAGCTACGAGCACGAGCCAGCCCGCGCTCCTGGCTTTGAAACATGCCTTTCTAGCGCGAGCGATCGATCGTTCTGCGTAACAACGCTTCAAAGCAGCGACCTCCAGCTCTATATCTGTTTCACCTTATTTTGTACCGCAGCGAAGGCTAGAAGCGCGAGCTCATAGCGTTGGCAGCTGCGCCTAATGCACGAGAGCTTGTGCCGCCGAGATGTGCCCCAGAGCAAGGAGCTCATACCTGTAGCCTTTCCTGCGGTACATCAGAAGGTGAAGTAGAGTATAGTGACATTGGCATTAGCCGCAGTCTGAGCTTCACTGTGCTTCTGAAACCTGCATTCCACACCATCAAAATCGCCGTTCTTTGCAGACGTTCGGAAGGAGCTTGATCTCGAGGATGCGGGGATTCCAGTCAGGCCAACCTTACGCCATCGCCGGGTACTTACGGTTGTTTCCGCTTACTGCTTTCCTCGGGTCACTCCTTCTGCGGTGCGAAACTAACGCGGTGAAGCGAACGCTCGTGGTACATAGAACGCCGGCATGGTCGCGAATGATATTACAGACAAGCTATGTATAGGCCATACGTGCGTACAGTTCTCGGATATTACTACGTACTAGGCGAGATTGTCACGCATTGACGCCACCAAGCGGCAAGGCTCGTAACTAGAGTATCCTTGACTGTGCATGAATTATTGACGTCACGAGCGGGATACGCATCGCGTTTCTCGCGGGCCAACTTTGAAGGGAGTGGTAGAGAGAGCTCGGCGCTCACGTCATCTCGTTTCCATACCCCTTTAATAAAAGGCTGGACGAGAGCAGTTTTGGCTCTTAGTACCGCCCCCCCCTCCCTCCCCCAAACATAAGTGTATAGGGGTTTTTTTACACCTGAAAAACAAATGAAGCCCCACCGATCGCACAGTCTCCGGCAAAATGGAGCGCTAACCGTCCGAACGAGGTGCCAAAGCTTGAGAACTAACCCTAATCTTATTCAAAAGTTACGTAATTGTCCAAACATTCCAATCGGTAAATGGGACCCGTTCTTGGTAACTGGCGCTATTTAGCTTCATGTATCCTCCGTCGGTCGCCATTTTCTCATTAGAACTTAAAAAAAAAGATAACCTATAACTTTTGAATAGAAGTAACTGTTAGCTATGAAGCTTTGGCAATTTTTTCAGACCGCTATCGCTGCGTTTGGGTAAAAAATTAACGTTTGACGCCGCGCAGTTTTTCTTTTTCTTTTTTGTGGCAAAAAATACAAAAAGTTGTGAAGTTGTTTTGGTGGACACCCTGTACTTTGTTTCTAGCTTGCTTGAAAAATTGTCGGCTTGATATTGATTATATTCCTGTATTTTGTAACTGACCCCCTCCCCTTGTAAGAGGTAAATAACGACGTTGCATAGGCTAAATATAAAACTGTGAGGTACTAATTCTAACCACTAACAGTTTCTGGTATTCACTTTTGAGTGCATGCGTTCAGTGACATAAATCTTTCACGCACGATTTATCCAAGGCTGAGTAAGTTATCATCATCAGCAAGCTGAAGTCGTGAACAGTATACCATCTGCGGGCCGTCTGTTTAAAACGCACATGCATCTGCAGTACACGAGTTATATCATGAGCATCTTTGTCAGGCTCTCCGCCACAGGTCTTGTGCTATCGAAGCATGTAATAGGAAATAAGTAAGGCCGAATACTATACCCCCTGTCAGGTCACAAAGTAGATCAAAGAAATGCGATGGAAATCAGTTTTTTTGTCACGGTCACGCCTGAATTTATTATCTGCTGTTTGAAGCCCGATTCACAAGGTGCGATTTTGCATGCGAATTCGCAGCTGCGACGTCGGGCACCGCAACTTCCCCCAGATATTTTTTTTGTCGCACGATCGGCGTCGCAATTGCGGAATCACAAGTGAAATTGCACCATGTGAATCAGGCTTTTTTTAAAACAACTTAGCAACTGTGGCGTCCTTGCTCTCATCTTCAGATGCAGAAGTGAATGTGCCCATAAGGCTGCCAGTGAACGCGACAGCTGGATACGATAATTTAAAAGTATTCTCGATACCGATGCTCGATACTCTTAAAAATTGTATTTGCGATACCGATACAAGATACAAAACTCAAATTGACTTCCGCTACAGAAACACGATACTATACATAGTCGGTACTTGAATACATCACTGAAATCACCAATATTAATTAATAAAGTCGGTAATATGATTAGCTAAGTTACAAAATTTATCCGTGGTTTCAGGAATCTTTTGTGTATTCGATATAGCGGACTGTTTTTGAAAGGGCCTAATGAAAGGGAAACTCCGGTCGAAAACGAAGCCAAAATAAATGACTGGAATAGCTTTATTAGCACGAAATATGATTACAGCCGAAATATTACGTCAAAGTGAAGCCGCGTACTCCCCTAAAACAATGATGCGACCAGCCGCTCTTTAGCTTGTGGCAAGTGAGCTAGCTTTTAGTCAAGCAGCACTGGCGCAGTACCCTTGTGACCTCACGTCGCGGCGCAGCTGCGGTTGATTGGTTCTACCGCGTACCGCAGCACCCTTATGACGTCACGTCGCGATCATCCGGATGATGACCAGTGTTGCCATCCCTCTAGCAGATAGTTTCGGTTTTGCCGTAGACGCCCGAAATCAAACTTTGAGCCGTGACATTTATAAAACTACACGCAAGAACGAAAACAAAATTCTGGGTCACTGCTTTAGCTAAAAAAAAAAAAGAAAAACAGTTGTAATCCCAAATTTAAATATATTGACCGGAGTGTGCCTTGTAAACGAATCCGGCCACACGGATTTCTTTAAGCCGGGGTGACACAGCACGTACATCATACAAGCGACAGTCTGCAAACACGAGTCACCGCAATATCCGTGTTTCGAATGCCGCGTGCCAAATGTCTTGAACTCATTGCCATGCGGCGTTCGAAGCAGGGATCTCGCGGTTACTCGCGTTCGAACCTGTATGCAGACTGCCTTTTATATCATGTATAAACAGTGTGACCCCGGCTTTAGGCTAT
>JAZHYW010023817.1:0-151497 GCA_037355805.1 Ixodes ricinus
GCTGCATTGCTAGCCGTGCATATGTACGGCTCAGTTTCCTTGAAACTGCATTGGGGCAAAAGGGCTCTGTCGAGCTTTTACACCTTTTCTACCTGCTTCCGTTATGCATGTGCCAACATAGAAATACATTCAAAATCAAATAGAAAATCGAAGGTATCTGTTTTCGTCGGAAAACAGTCGTTACAAGCATGGGGGTAGATATTTCTGTCTCCAGCCGTAACATGGTAGACCTCGTAATGGTTACACAGCGTATGCGGCAAACATGTTGCATACAAATGTTTTGGACACCCACAATACATACGAAGAGAGATCATATATGGTAAAGTACGTGTCAGGCCAGTAAGCGGTGGTGACTGTATGCAAGGTAAATGAATAAGAAGTAGTGCCATTACTTTTACAAGAAAAAAGAAAGAAAAAAACATTAAATGGCTGCTTAAGCTTAACTTATAAAAAAACACTGGTTTCCAAACACTGAAAATTGTCGTGACATGTCCGCTAACCTTTAAACCTTGAAAGCTTGAAAACCCCGTGACGATCATCGCCAATCAATCATGTAATCATAGAGTCCCAGGAATCCAGAAATGTTAAATCTTACGTTAACCGAAGCGTAGCTTGCATTTTTTAGTATTGCTTTATTTGGTACCCCTGGCTTTCTTTGTTTTTCAACATCTCAAAGACCGGGGCGCATTGTACTAATTACGGTGCATTGAAGACATGGGGAATTCTGTCCAGTTTTAGATCTATGGATTAGGGTACCATGCAAAATCCCGAGTAGTTTTGTGTGCTCACCTTGTAATTAGTTAAAGGTTATGAGAAGGAACAAAATACTACAATAATCGTTTCAAAAACAACAAAGTATGTGAATTTTTTGTCCTATTTGTTTTTGCCGGATGTTCGGTTGTCAGCTTTTGAGCGCGCTCTTGCCGGTTTGAATCGTAATCCGGGCTGTATGAGCAAAGAGCCGCGCACATTCAACATATCACTCCGCGGTTTTGCCGGGAGGAAGCGTGAGGATCCTTCCCTCGCTATTGGCTCAGCAGTGGTCCTGGTTTCGTAACATTATCCTTCAATCGCTGGAGATGACCTCGGTGTGTTGCGATCTTTGACTGCTCATTGATAAGGAAATCGGCCGCGTATCGTCATGATTTAGTGATTGCTAAGATGTTTAGTGCCAGCAGAATATGTTTTCTCCATATTTAAGCGATCTCAGGAACTTCCTTAAAATACCTTTAATGCCGAAGTCCTACAATACACCATTCTCATATTTACAAATATTTTTTAATTTTCAAATAAAAAACACACGCACAAAAAAATGCATGTTTTTTTATAAACGTTCAGGTGTGTTTTTAGGAGGTTTCAGAGATTACCTAAGTATGGCGATTGCGCACTCTGCGGACTCTAAGCATCCTAGAAATTCTATGAATATGTGCGATCTCCTGAGCCCAACACGCGCATGTTCTTCGCTTCTGAAAGCGAGCAAATCACGCGCCATAAGCGCGAACACTGGAAATAGAACCAGTCCAGAGCCCTCTTTTGGAAAGGTCTATACTCCGTCAACCCTTAAGCTTGGACTGAAGCCAAAGCTACAAGCGCGAGCTCAACCTACGCTTCCGGTATTGAGATATGCATTTCTAGCGCCAGCGCATGTTCTGCGGAAGGACGGATGAAAGCCGCAACCACGAGCTCTCAGGCTTGTGGCATTGACTGCAGTCTCAGCTTAAGGGTGAACGGACTATACACTATCCCAATATTTACAAGTCCTCAGCCAACATTACCAAAAATAACTCATTTGGGAAAAGGCCGTAGAGCCTCCTTAAAAAGTGGCTTCGATCCGTACTCGAGAACCGAGCTAATAGGGAGTTTTAGCTGGTCGCTTTCACGCGAACGGTTCGTCCTCAAACGCATCGGCGACGCCACTGCGCATGCGCGCGCGAGTCGTTCGGAGCGTTGGGAGTCTCTTCTCGTTCGTTTCTCCCATTCCGGCCGCTGGAGTCGTCACTGCAACGCAGCCAGCACAGTTCACAACTGGGATAAAATAAAAAGATGGCGGTCGGTTTGGCGACTGACTCCGCCGACCCAGTCGAGTGTTAAGCGTAAAACAGTGGGAGGCAATTTGCCATCCTCTTGTTAGTCTGCTTCATTTGAGGGCTTGAACCAAATCAGTTTGAAGACTGCTCACAGTGGTATGCCGTCGTGTATGCTGTAAACTGCGCATCTGTTAATTTTTAGCGATCTGCGGGCAGACTAGCTGCCGTGGCAACCGCGAGCAGACGAAATGACTAGGTTCCATGGCACACAACGTGAACGATCGTTCAACTTCAAGATGATCGGAGACACACCCCATACCCTTATGGCAATATAAATACTTATTACTCTATCTAACTTCGCAGTTCTTGACATCCCGACCCGCACTCTAAGAAAAAAGGGTGTAGTTGGGTGCATCAGGCGCACATGCACCCTTTTCCTGAAAGATACACCCTGTGTTACCCAGCCAGTGCACTTGTACACCGACAATGAGCATCCTCCTCTCCCTTAAAAACCTCTAGGTGTATCAGTGCAACCCCACGCTAGCCACGCGACCCGATCTGCTTGTGCTTGGATTCCCTCTTGGGGGTCACTCTTTGGGTTGGGCAGTTTCTTAGGAAGTATGGAGCTATCCTGTACACTCGGTATTGACAGTAGAGTAGACGCTATGCTTGTTTTAGGCCAATCGGGTCTCCGGGTAGGATCACGTGACTACACTCTCCAAGCTAGAGATAAGGCAAAGCACGGCACCTGCCTGAAGGCCAAGGCCGCGGGTAGCATCCACTGCACTATTAACTTTGGGTCGAACTTTCAAGACGATATAAGTGACAAATCCTTTCGTTGTGTTCATTGTTGGGTTGCCCCTGAAGATAAGCCTTTGCGAGGGCGCCCCCCTTTTGGCCTTGAAGGAGCTGCTATTTTCTTTTTCTTTCTCTCCTAAGCTGAAAGCATGAAAGAAGGTGCGCAGTTGGCGGACCAATGAACCGGAGGCTTTTTCATCCCTCGACTCCGCTGTCTGGGCGCGGGTGAGGGCAGGAGCGTGATCATGTGGTAAAGGTTTCACGGATGACATAGTAGCTTTTCCCGACCTCGGAATGTCTGGTTCTCGGCCTAGTTTCTTGTGTGCTGTGCTGTGACCAGCGGGGCTGCCGTAGATTTCGTCCGCGACAACGTATTCGAGTGTACCAAGATTTCCAGTGTTTGAAAAGTCCTACGCGTATATCGGCAACAAGCGATTTCTTCAAAAAAGCCCAAGGAATTCATGTGATGCGTTTTGTGTTCGGTTCGGCAAATTACTGCTTCTGCCACATCGTGTTGAATCTTCACGGACCCCTATCCTTTCGTTTTTGTGTTTGTGTTGTGCTGCAGTGCCCGTGTCGACATATATTTCGGATTACATATTTCGAGTCCGGTATTTTCACCGTAAGTACTCTGCAACCTACTCCTTTGCAACAATTGACCGTTCCGTTCCGGATTACCTCTAGAATGAGGCAGTGTCTATTTTCTAGCAGCCGGGAGAATAATTTCCCCGAAATTCTATCGGCAGTCGCCTGCCATTAGCTGACTACAATCATGTGACAACTGCATGTATAATACTGACTTTCTTAATCTCTTGGCGTTCTGTGAAAACACGTTTTCGTTGATACACGTTCTGTAGACACGTTTCATCGACACGAACGTTTTATCGTCACTCGTTACGCGAAATGCACGCTGTAGGGACATTTTGTCGCGCGTGTATCTCTGAGGCGCGTGCTCACCGACTCAGCCCACCCGTTCGCGCCGCTTCGTCCCGACAGTCTGCGGCGGCTCATTACGAAAATGTTAACCAACCTGTCCCCCCGTACACGTCACCTCGCGGGTACAGCCGTCGATGAAACGTCGTTCGATGAATGAATGGCGACTGCTGGTGGAATTTCGTGGAAATAATTCTGCCGGCTGCTTGGAGAATAGACACTGCCTAAGACTCACTTCCGTTTTCGTTTGCTTAGAATCTTCTGAGTTGTGTAACAGCTTCTTCGTACCTCTTCACATATCACGGATTGCTTGCAAGTTTGTACTTGTTTCCGGAATAAGCTGTCTAATAAACTTCTTTGAGATTTGAAAACAATCCCATGTGTCCGTTTACCTGCCTTTTTGCTATCACCGGGGCGGATACATTTTTTAAGGGTTTCCTTGATGTTTTAAATAGGTTTATGAAGTTAGCTATGAAGCGGGTGCATAAAGTGGTGTGACCATGCAGCTTTGAATCGGGTGCATATGTGTTCTCTTCGAATTCAGTGAGTGCAGAAAGACGTGCAACAGTACACTTATGAACGGGGTGCTCCTGTGTTCCCTTTGAGAGCAGTAGGTGTAGAAAGGGGAGTAATGGCACACTATTGAGTGGGTGCATCTGTGTTCCCTTTGAATGAGGCGGGTTTATGAAGCGGTGCAATGGTACACCTTCGAACGGGGTGCATCTGTGTTCCCTTTCATTTCATTGGGTGTAGAAAGAGGTGTATCCGTACACCATTGAATGGGGTGCATCTGTGTTCTCTTCGTGTGAGATATTGAGGGTGTGCAAGCTTTCCCCCAAAGGGTGTAGTATATGTGACAAGCACTTGCACCCCCTATGGGTGTACCCCATGACCATGACACCCTTTTTTTAGAGTGCGCAAATGTTACGTCGCCCGTCTTGTTTACATCAGTCGTACGCCGGAAACACGAGCCGCCACGGATTTACACGTTGCAGAATGTTTCCCATGTTTACTAGAAGATGGCGCCACTGGTCAAACACAATCATTATCATCGTTTATCCGGCTGCGCCAGTTTTCACGGTTTTCGCTAATGTATGTCAAATTTCACGTACGGTTTCACGGAACGGAGCAGCAGCACCGTTCGTGATTTCGGAACCGTGGGCTTGAAAAACGACTCGCTAAAACTCCCTAGTGGCGATCGCAACGCCGTCATTTCTCCCACAGAGGCCACTCTGGGAACTGCACGTCTGTATGTATCGGTCCAGGTCGAGTTGCGCAAGGGCCAGTGGCGCCATCTCGCAGTGCAATTTAGCAGTAGCAATACAAATGAACTTTCATGTTTTGAGGCGTCGCTAAAAACTGGCGCTGTTATCGTATTTAGTTTGGTCTCGGAGAGACGCGAGCGGTCCGGGTTTCAAGGGTGAGTTTTCCAACTGAGTGTTTTATTAACGTTGTCCTCAGCCAAGCGTGCGATCTCCTCAGCCCAGCACGCGCATGTTTGTCGCTTCGGAAAGAGAGCAAATCACGCGCCATACGCACGAACACGGAAAATGGAACCCGCCACGAGCCATTTTTTTAAAAGGTCTCATACACCGACATGCCTGGAGCTCGTGCGGCACGCGTGCGGAGTATCTTTGGCCGGCTTGATTATCACTTCCTTCACGAGTACCGAGAGTCTGCACGTCTGCCAGAGGTACGTTCGTGTACACGTCAACATGTGCTTGCGGCTTATTCGGTGTCGGTTGTCTCAGTTTCTCGCTCTAGTGGGACTCGGCCGTAACAGATTTGTTTTAAAAAACGTCGTGAAAGCCGTGGTTCGTGCAGGTGAGTTATATACAGCAAACACTATCAAAGGGCTAATCGTCACGACAAGTCGAATATATTTATTTAAAATTTGTTCATTAATTTTTCAACTAGCGAAAATAGACATAGTTTCAATTAGAAACTTCTTGAGCGCCATCGAAAACCACTCAATCAATGTAATTTTAGACAAACTTTGAGGGTGTGGGAAGCGGAGTAATGAACTAAAGTTACAACTTGTGCAACAGGCACAATGCTGCAAATTACAGAAAATATAAATATGAAACTACGAATATTTTCGCCGTTATACCGCCGTTCGCCGTTTCGCCGAATATTCGCCGTTATTGCAGCGGTAGCCTTGCTCCTGCTGCAGAAGTAGCAACTTAGCGCTCCACACTGCTTTCCTCGTGCACCAAGTATTTCTAGTATTGACTGATTTAGTTGTTTTCGATGACGCTTAGCAATTATGTAATTACAACCATAGACTGTTTTTCGTTTAATAAAATATTTATGAAGATAATTTAGTTAATTAGCCGAATCACTGTTATGATTAGTCCCTTATACTATGTCCCCAAGCCGTATAACTCACATGCACCAACAGCATTAGCACTAGCTTTTCACTGGATTTATTCAAACAAATATGTTAAGCTTGAAAAGAAACACACTGTATATCGTTTAAAAACGCTTTTAAAATAAACATAGATGCTTCTGTTCAAGTTCTCTAGAGAAACGTCGCATACGACATGGCATGAAGACAAAAAGAGCAGGATACAGAAGCAGACGACACACTGGGCTTTCGCTTCTTCCGGATTTCCTGTAGTCGGAAGTCCGGAAGCCAATTGCGGCACTGCGGCTGTACTCGCTCTGCGCGTGCCACTGCGCGAGCCCTGCGCTCCTCTGAACTCGTAGTGAACTAGTCGAGAAGTTTGTGATCAAATCCAAGACGCATCCTGAGCGAAGAGGTCGCCCACAGGTATGCTCTATTAATGCCGTGCTAGAGGTCGCGCTCCGGTAATCAAGCCTCATATAAACGTTATATCAGACTTGTACGTAACCCCTTTACAGTAACAAAACTACTTAATCCTCTGAATGTATGAGTAATTTTGTAAAGCAAATAATTACATATTTCACAAAGTAATTGTAACGTAATTTAGTTACCTATTTACGTAAGGAAATTATTGTAATCAGTTACATTTTGTTTTCATTCACGGGGAAAAATCGGAAATATAAAACACCAACCACAAAATAATTGTTTCTAAGTTTTTTAAGAGTAAGTTTTACCAGTATTACACTATCATTTGTACATACATAACGCAAGGCCTGGTGTTCTTCAGATGCTGAAAGACTTTCTTCGTGTCACCTAATGTCACAAAAACCTCGATTCGATTTTCTTTTTCGTGGGTTGGTTGTTTGCATGTTGTAACTCGTCAGCTTGCTCGCCCAAAGTAAAGGTGGCGCACACTGATACAAAGAATGCGGACTCTCATTGCAAACAATATTGAGCTACACTCCCAATGTCAACATTTTTCTCGTCCTTCAAAAACATATCTTTAAAGTGCACGGGAACTAATGTAACAAATCTGCGCGCGTCTTCTTTTTTTCTTGTTCTTTCTTTTTTTGAAGACGTGGTGAGGACACAAATTGATTGTTGACTGCGCGTTTTCCAAATTGCTTGAGACAATTAACAATGCCCCCTTTGGTTATAGTGACTACGAAAATTTGGATAATGTCAGCAACAGGGAGGGACGCACTTCCCATTTTAGCTAAATAACGTTCAACACAGAAATTGACTGCAAATGATGTGACATTAACTGGGATGCTGCCCAAAAGACTATTGGAACACTTATCATCTTTGGGACTTGATGATTGGAATGTTTAACCTGATTTTGTGCTGCTTTGCACCTAATCTAAATGCGTGCTACATGTTAAGTGCTACATGCGTTTTGAACGGCATCCAGAAACGGTAGGCATGGCATATGTGCGTCCACATTTCTGTTTTAATCTACAGTATATATATATATATATCCTCAATAAACTCCATACTCTTATTCACCGACGTCTCGACCGAGGCGCGAAATGTGTTCGGAGCTAATGGAAGGCTGAAATAAGGATGCCAAGTTCCTCTGAGGAGACTAGGGCCAGGTCAAAAGACGAAGCGACACATATGTAGACGAAAGAAAATTAATTGACTGACAAGCAAGAAAACAAATATGAGCAGAAACGAAAAAAAAAGTAGAGTGATTAAATAGCTACCGTCACTACAGTCTGTCTCAGTCGCCTTCAAATTGGGACTGAAAACACTCACAGTCTCGACCGGCGATCTTGCTTGGGACAGAACAATGCTTTGTTCTACGATATTACGGGTGCGTGCCCAAGCTTGCTAGGAACTCTGGGCCATCCAACACCGGTTTGCTAGCGTCGCTTGATCAATTGATATTTGCGTTTCAGCTTCAGGGTATCAGGAGTGTCAGCCGACGAGTCTACAAGCGTTCGAGCATCCGAGCATTGCCAGCGCGCGTGCAAGCTACCGCTGCGGTCGTGCTTTAGCAAGCACTGCTGCTGAGGCAGCACATGCTCGCGCTTGGAGCACCAATCGGCTGCGTTCTGCTATGCTCGTAAGCTGAAACCAAGTATAGGTACGCCGCCTGGGGCGACAGAACGGTGCGGGGCCCGCTCCTTCATGTCCGTCTTCGAGCTCCGAATCCAAGACCCCAAGCTTGTGGTGCGAGCAGCAGGCACCGACGTCGCTCTGTCTCGATGGTGGCAAAAAGTCCTGGAGCGGAACCAGGGGCCCTATGTTGCGCTTTTTGGACTCCCAGGAGACTAGGGAGAAGGAAGTGACGTGAACAACGCTCTTTGGATGTTGATTGGTGAGAGTTGCTGATGACGGTATCTGCTACGATACCGTTATCTGCTAAGATCCGTTCATTCACACCTACGTCACTTCCTTCTCCCTAGTCTCCTGGGAGTCCAAAAGCGCAACATAGCACCCCAGGGTTCACCAGCTGCGAAGCCTGATCTGCCGGGAGCGTTGGCGGGTTAACTGCTGCCCTGCAGATTCAGTCGCCAAATTAAATCTCACCGGCGAGATTATCTTTTTCATTTTCCTCGAGCCTTTTTCTCTTCTTCATCTTCCACTTTAACCTTCACTTCAGGAACGTGACACTTCCCCTACTTCAGGAGCCTCACTTCCAGAGGCAGAGAAACGTCAAAGATCTGAGGAGGTATGCGTCATGTCGTTTACGTGGCATATCTTTCCCGCAACACTCCCACACACACACATACATAAAAACACCAGCGTGCAACAGAAAAAACGAGACCTTGATATTCGCACCAGTCTCACACGTCTTACACTGCTCATAACACTTCTTCAGACTCAGCAGTTTATCCTATGAAAGTTTCGGACAAACGCCTCTATTTATCGAAACCTTTCTGCAACTATTATTTAACTTTGTTCCAAATTGACTTAAAGCTCGCTGGTAATTATATGAGGCTAGACACGACTCCTCACACGCGACTCGTAAATTCATCCCCCCGCGGTCTCCACTCCCTAATATATTCTACATAAAAACTTCTTGTAACGTCATACTCCATCTCATCACTCGACTGTTGGTGTGCTTGCCTTTGTTCAAGGATTCTAAAGACTGATGGTCGGTCTGGACTCGGAATGTCCTACCAAAAAAAAAATAACTTGAACCTGGCAACGACCCATACAAAAACCAGGCATTCCTTTTCCACTTTTGAGAACTCACACTCTTCTGCCGTAGAGTAGCTCGAATGGTGAAAACCTAAGGCTCGACTGCGGCACCTCTTTGTATGCAAATAGCAGCGCTGGAAGGTGTCTGTCCAAGTCTTTTGATCTCTCTTGGCACATCCTCCTTAGTATTTTATTTATAGTGCCGCTAAACCTTTCGACCTGGGGTGCCTCAATGTCCTTCTGTTTAGGGTGATGCCACCCTTTGCAGTACCCCGAGGCTGACAAGACACGCTACGGGTAAAATACAAAAAAAAATCGACGAAAACTAAAATGTCGCCACAGCACAGTCAGCGCCACAAACGCGTGCAGGGACACGCTCTTTCACGCGCTTCTGAATAAAAAGAAAAATTAACGTGTGGGACAAACTGGCCGCATGTCTCCACCCTAAGCGAGGCGCACATGAAGCCACCCTATTTCGACCAGTCTGTTGCACATGGGGTGGTAAGGTGTGGTAAGCAGGTGCGTCATCGATAACAAGCGAGTAACTTTTATCATCAGGTAAGATGTAGAGTTAGCCCCGCGGTCGCTGAGTATCTTCAGTCGGCACTTCATAGCGTGTAAACATTTCTACCAACGCTTCGGCCATCTACTGAGATCAAATAATTTGCAACGCTACCGCGTCCAAGTATCTCATTGCCATGTCTACCATGGTCAAGATGTACTTGTTTCCCGCACTCGACATTGGTGCGATGAGTCGATTGCCACTTTCTGGAATGGCGTCTGAACTGTGGGCATATCCCCAAAGGTGCCCTGCCCACTTTGCCTTTTGGCACCGTGCGCTGACAGACGTCGCATGATCGGACGTACCTTTTGATATCGCTTTGCATCCCACGCCAGAGGAATGCTTCTGTCACCAGGCTTAGCCTAATATTCATTCCTTGGTGCCCGGACATGATGCCATCATGCGTGTGTTATCACTGCCGGTCTGAACTTCTTCGGGAGTACCAGTTGAGTTGTCTTCCTCCCCAACGAGTACTCAACAAACCTGTATAACAGGTCGTTCTTCACGAAAAACTTAAACTTCGCCTAGACTTAGGTTTTCTTGTAATTTGCCCAACTACGTCAAAACACCGATCAAGTGTGTCATCTTCTCTCTGCTCTCCTAGCGTAGCACCTCTGGAGTTGCATCGATCATTCATGCCTGCGGGACCTTCAGACGTGTCTCTTCGTTTTTCTTTTCTTCCTATACGCGTGACGCTCGTACCCCGAACGGCAGAAACTTCTTCTGAAATCACCTGACATGACCTATCATTGTTCTTGACTGAGCCGGACCCTCTGTGAACATCAGACCACCTTTCGGACCGTCGACGTGGCTCGACTGTGTCGTCTGGGCTCTCATGTGCCACTTCATTTGTCTTTTCCCAACCCGGGTCTGGATCATCTGCATTTCGGACTTGCGGATTGTTCCTAAGCACTATGTCATACAATGTATTTGGTGAAACACTTCCCTAGAACTCTGCGTGTGTAGAACGGCGCCTGTATCGAAATCTTCGCTTCAGGTAGATACTTTACCGTGGGGTCCAATAAAAAGACGACACTAGACACTCCGGTGAAGTTTTCTGGAGAACCAAATCCTTCCTGATCACCACGGTGTTACAGCCGGTATCCCTGAGTACCTTTATTCGTCGGTTCCCGAGTCGTCCCTTAAACACAGGCATGTTATCTGCTAAGAACTTTGGAGGCTTCCCAAAGGCAGCATTCACCACCTATACCTTCTCTCCACTCCTCGGAACGAAGGAGTCGCCTGGCTCGTCCCATTTCGCTAGTGGCTTTGTCTACAGGCACGAGGCCTGGTCTTCTCCCGTGCGGTTCTATCTTGCTCTGACTATCCCTGTGACCCATGCATCCACAGTTCCAGCACGCCGCTTGAGCCTTACTCCCACAATTTTCTTCCTTATTTCCCGTTTTCTCATGAAGAAAACAGGGGCTACTTCTCCTAGCATCGCCTTAGCCATTATTAGCTGGATCGCCTGCACTCAGATTCTTTCCAGTTTCTTCTTTCTGTTTGCCACCTGTGCTCGATTTCACTTGCGCCTCTAAAATGAGGCCAGCCTTGGCTGACACTTCATTCAAAGTTCGGCAGTCCCTCTCTTTAAGGAAGACTGCTAGCTTGCTTGAGCAACTCCCAAAAAGGCCTTTCGACTTCTCACACCTCAACCCACGGGTCGAAGTAACCTGCCAGCCTAGCAGCAAACTGCCTCCTAGTTTCACCCTCTTCAGGTTTAGCACCCCGAAATCTGTCACGGTATCCTTCCTTTGTATAACGGAACCTCTAGAGCAAAGCCAGTTTCACCTTCGCGTAGTCTAATGCATCTCCAGGTGTCATTCGTCCGACTACCGTGAGCGCTTGTCCGGACAAGCACAAACTTAGAGTTGTCACCCATTTTTCCTGAGGTCAACCCAACCCTGTCGCCGCACACTTAAAGCACTGCAAGTACGCATCTATAGGTCGTCCCTCTGCCTTGTGAGGAGTCCTACGAACGTGGACTGGCGCTGCTCCGGGTACCCCATTAATTCTTTCCTGGTGACCTCGTTGTGTGGCGATTCAAAACTCCAGAACTTCCTCTCTTTCTCTGAAGTAGCCAAGCTACAACGTTCTGCCTCGCGGTCTTCCCTGGCTACCTCGAACTCATGAGCCTTTTCTTCTCTTATCTGTGCTCTTTCGTAGTCTATCCATTACTTTAACTCGCGCCCAGTGTAACCAAACTCCTCACCGGCCGAGATTAGCCTCTCGGCCTCCATGACACCGAATGCCCTTCGTCTTCCGCCGCTCCTCTGCCTCTCGGAAGAACAAGACGTCAGAAATGGACCACGTATCCTGGCAGGCTCGCCAATTGTTGAGTAGCTGGCAACCCGGGCAACGTACTTGGTGTCGGTTGGCCCAGAGTTGCTAGCGAGCTTGGGTCCACACACGTGACGTCGAAGAATCAAGCCTTGTTCCGTTCCAAGCAATATCGACGCTCGAGACTGTGAGTGTTCCCAGCTGCCATTTAAAGACGGCCGATACTGATTGTAGTGAAGTTAGTTATTTAATTATTTTGTTTTCTTTTCTTTCGTTTCTGGTCATATTCTTTTACAGCGGAGCTGTAAGGGGCCAGTTTCCCCAGTTTCGTGTACGCTACCAAACAAAAGTTGACGAAAAACTACACAAAACGCTGATCAGCTACCGCCATCTATGAGTAGCGGCGGCAACCACAGTGGTTGTCTGGTTGCCGCCGTTGCTCACAGATGGCGGCAACCTTTCCAGCTATCCAGAGCTGTATATGGGGAGAGTTTGGTCAGTCTATGATCTCGCCGCCGTAACGCTCTCCTCCCGAGTGAGCCAATCAGCACGCGGCGCAGAGCGAGAGGCATGAGCGCATGCGCGTGAACTCCCAGCTGCTCCCAGCTGAGGGGGAGGTCCGCCATTTTCATTCATCATCCCGGCGGAATGCATGGGATCGGCATTTAAATCTTGATTATTTCCTTTTATATCGCTGGCTCTGGCAAGAAAAATGATATACTGTTATCCCTCGGTGGGTCGAAAAGCTAATAAATGAAGTTTTCTCGACGTATTGCCACAAACTTTTATTCAGGCGAAAAAGACGTCGGCCCGTAGCAGACGACGTGTAGCCTCAGCAGTGCTTTTCTCCGACCAGTCTCCGACAGCGTTGCGAAAAGATGGCGGTCGTCTCCTCTCTGCTTCCTTCTTTCTCTCTCGCTCCTTCGGCGCTCTCCTCCCTTTCATTTACTTTTTCTCCTCTCCGGCGCCTTCGTCGCCAAACCCACTGGCCAAACTCTCCCCATATACGGCTCTGCAGCTATCTAGAGTTCCTGTATAGGCTCCCTACGGGTATGGTGGCTATAAGGGGAGGTGTGCGGAACAGAACATCGATAGCATGCCACTTGTTCATGACGCCGATGGCACCAGTACCTAAAGCCCCTTTATACGGCAAAGTAGCGCCATCCTTTGAAGAATGCCGCCTGCTATCTTGGCCCGATCCAGGCGGCACTACAGTCGATCCGCGAGTGTAAAAAAGCAAAACATGAAGATAAAAGGTGTGCGCGTCAGAGGAGGAGGGAGAAGGAATGCCTATGCTGTCGGAGTGCAGTGCATGCTATGAGCTCATGCCGCCAATCAAATAACGCCGACTGTGCAACGTCACGGCTTTCATCGTCTTTCTTTGAGCCCATCCTTCGAGGCTGGTAGACCGTGACAGTGCGCTTTTAGCCTGTGTGTATGTATTTGCGCGTGTCTTTCAGCCTTTGACTGCGCTCTGACTCAAGTATAGGAAGGCCGTCTGCTATCTTGGCCCGATCCAGGCGGCACTACAGTCGATGCGCGGGTGTAAAAAAGCAAAACATAAAGATAAAAGGTGTGCGCGTCAGAGGAGGAGGGAGAAGATGGCGCTACCTTTCTTATTCAGGGGCGTTACCGGTACCCAGAGCCGTTTATTGGAGAGAGTTTGGCCATACATTGGTTTGAATAGGCGAGCATCTCGGGGCCAACCACAGGCCGCGAAACAGCCCCTAGCGGTGGTCGTGTGCTCTAAATTTGTGACACGACTATACTTCGTTTCACCTTATGTGCGAGCGAAGGCAAAACTGGAAGCGCGAGCACGGAAGCTCCGTGCGTTCAGGCTTTGCTCGAGCGCGCGAGCTGGGGAGAAATGCAAAAGGCGCTGGTCTCGCGCCTCATAGCTTTGGCTTCGCTCGCCGATAAAGTGAAACGAAGTATAATTTGAGCCGTGCCGAGCGGGACTCCGCGTCTCAAGACGCTCGCGCACCCCACCCTTTGCACTGCTTTCTTTCAGCCAGTCTCAGGACGCTGTTCTAGCAGTGCAGACAAAGGCGTGGGCACGAGCGCGTGGCTTTGGAAAGTGCCTCCTATGCACGAGGTCTCGTGCAAACAAAAGCGTTTCGCTGAGCTAGGCTCACGCGCCTGTGCCTTTGTCTTCACTGCAGACATTTGTGAGATGGAGTAGAGGTCTCCTGATTGGTCGACGCTGTGTCACAAATTTAGTTTACGCTCCTAAGCGTGGGGGAATCTTCGGCGCTGGCGGCGGCCTTTTGCTCCGCCTATTGTCCAAACTCTCCTAATATACGGCTCTGCCGATACCTCTGCGCCCGGGTGCCATCGGGCGGCGCACAATGGCACCACGCGTAGAATTGCGTCCTGCATGAGCACGTGTAGTGCGAGACGCTCGCGTGCCCTGCGCGCTCGCGCACAACACTTGAGACGCTTCACGCCACGCGCCTTCGAGCAAAAATGCACCGGTATCCTGGCTACCAGCGCCACTTTTTCGTCATGAAGCGGCGGAACGTGTAACTACCAAGAATGCCGAGCGCTCGGCGCACCTCCCATTATAGACCGGTGTCCGAAATCGTCGCCCCCAGCGATAAAAATGGGAAATAATAATCTCAAACGCAGGCTCTCGTGAAGAGAGGGGCTGCGCATAAAAAATATTTTGGCTTTTACAGGATTCGTTGCATCGGGTTTTTCTTGGAGCTTCGTGATTATGCGTTTCAGACGTTCTTGCATTACCATATCTGCGAAGGTTTCTAAAAAACGGAGTCTCGCAAAAAGCGCAGCCCCCTACTGTGTCATGGCGTCGGCAAAAACAAACATGGCGGCGCCAACGGAGCAGACGAACACTTGTCTATAGCCACCATACTACGGGAGCCAGTGTTGCGCGTTCATCTCCGTAGCGCCGTCTTTCCTGCACGGCATGCTGATCCCGCTCGTCACGTGACTGAATTCCGCGAATAGCGGCACCGCGCGTTCGAGGCGCGCGGCGCGCTCAAAAGCAGGGGAACGTACTGTCGGGGCGCGTGCAACGTCTACTTTCCTGCACGGCACTTGATCCGGCTTCTCACGTGAGTGGATATCGGCTAAAGCGGCGCAGCGGCACGTGGAAAACAGACGCGTAACTCTGGCTCTCGTAGGGAGCCTATACAGGAAATCTACCGCTATCATAAAAAAAATGGAATTGGATAGTTGGGCGAGTTGGTGGGAATTCATCGTAAAAACAGCGGCCAAAACAGACGAGTACGAAGAGAAACACACGACGAGCGTACAGCTTCGCTGGTCTTCCTTCTTCACCAGAGTTTCATTTCATTTAATTTCATTTATTGTTCTCTCAGGGCCCGAAGGCATTACAGAGAGGAGTGGGGTTTTTCTAAACGGAAACATATGAGTATAACGATACATAAGGCAAGACATAAAACAAAAGTTATTGAACATCAAAAAACTTAGTAATGGCAATTTTAAAATCAGTAGCATCAGTTATCGAGACTATGGGTGCAGGAAGGCGATTCCAATCTATAGATGTCTGAGGGAGAAAGGAGGCATTGAAAGATGAGGTGTTACACTGGGGGACGCCCACTTTTAGATGGTGATTAGTTCGTAGCGAAATGTAAGATGGTTCTAAGAATAATGTTTGACGAAGTGTTGGATTAGAGTGAAAAATCTTCTGAAAAAGACAAAGCCGGGATATTTTCCTGCGAAGAGAGGTTAGGCAAGGAAAGGGATGCTTTCATAGATGTGACGCTGGATGTGCGATGATAGTTCGAGAGGATGAAACGAGCGGAACGATTTTGTATGGACTCAGCAGCGGATGAAAGGCTGAAAGTTTTTTTTATTTTTTTGTTTTTCTTGCTTGTGTGTAAATAAATTTGCTTTCGTCTACAGATGTGTCGCTTTGTCTTTCGGCCTGCCCTGACAAAAGATATGATATATAATTTGAGTGTTATGAGTAATTAGCGTTTCTTGCTATTTTCCTATACCGCCACTTGGCGATATTTGCCGGCTAAAAGATGTTTATGTAATATATTCACATAGATTGATTTTATTTTATGTTTTTATCTGAAATACAATTATAGCTTGGCGATTCTAACAGCGTAAAACTTCGCCTATAACAACGAAGCACAAGGTCACAAAAGTGGGACTCGTGACAACAATAAACGCTTGTGTTTTGTGTTTACCCAAGGAAAGTACGGTAGAAAGTAACGCCGCGAAATTAACGGATTACTTTTTGTGGTAAAGGTCACTTACTTTTAATGAAGGGCAATTGTAACTGTAATTTATTACAATTTAGCCTTGTGTAATTGTACATGTAATTCCTTAAATTTTTTTAGTAACGTGTACAACTCTGCGTTATATAAAGTCCCCCTAGTACCACACTTTCGGCTTGCAGTATCCCGTGAATAAATTAAAAAAAAATATGACTGCGACGTTTGTCTTTAAAGTCCTAGAATGAAGAAAATGCAGTAGGGAAAGGTGCGATCTTTTAGAATTATTTTGGAGTGTAGAACCTTTCTGTCAATTATTGCGCAGAATGAGTGAAGAAAGTGGGTGTGAAGGTCACGTCACACCAATTTCCTGCTAGATTAATGCAACGATTGTATTTATGTGCGGGTCACGTGAAGCCAGGTTAGGTGACGTCCATTTCAGCCCCATACTTCACGGGGAAACTGAAGATGTTTAGGTAACATGACACAAATTTTCCCGCAATGTTTATCGGAGGAACTAAATTGGCGCATAGGTCCCGTGACGTTTGTTCACGTATCATCAAATTTTCTGATACATTTAGAGGGAAAGTAAATCACTGTATAAGTAATGTGACGTCAGGCCACGTGACATCCGATTCTCTGCTTAATGTAGCGGGGCAACTAATTTGATTTAACGTGACGGCAGCCACGTTACGTCAATGTTTCCGCTAAATTTAGCTCGGAAACGGGATTGCAGTACAGATCACGTGACGTCAGGTTACACCCCACCAATTGACGTCACGTGATATAAACACCAATTCAGTTTTCCCTATAAATTTAGCCAAAAATGCACGAACAAATGGACGAATGGCCAAAATTTTCGGAACGGGGGTTGCGTTAAAACGTTTTTCGTGCTGTAACGATTTTTATTTGCATTTGAAGTAGACGCATTTGCTTCCTTCTGAAACAAATTAAATATTTATTTCGGCTTCTTTTCTTATGATGTTTCTAATTATCGAACAAGTCACAGTCTAAAAAAAGATTACAATTTTTTACACATTGCTTACTTTTGTTTGGCACAAATTTGTTTTTGCCCTGTTGGTTCTTTGTGCTGCGTCAAGCGACTCGTTCTCTATTGGTACCAGTAAACACGTTTTAGGAGAATACTCTATTCTACTTGAAATGACAAAATAATACAATTTTCTTTTAATCTCGAGGTTTATGTCGCTTCATTTATAACGTTCAACACAGCTTTAAGAAAAAAAGAAGAAAACCTTCGTGAACTTTGGATGCTAAACATTGTTGGTTCAGATCTTAGAACTCACCTAACCCAGAATTTTATTTTCCCGTTTTGTATTATTGTTTTTATTATTATTATTATTTATTATTATTATTATTATTATTATTATTATTATTATTATTATTATTATTATTATTATTATTATTAAGCGTGCCACTGTCATTTACACCAGGCGATTCGGTGTAAGATTCAAAGGCTTTGCTTTACACGTGTGGTCATAGTTAGGCTCACCAGACACATTATATGTAGTAATATACAGTGTTCATGGCAGACACTCTGTCTAGACTCCGTCTCACTGTTCTTTCATGTGAGTGGAGAAGTCTGGACAGAAAAGAAAAGAAGAAATAACCGAAGGGTGTGCGTGTCTAATTCGAATTACAGGTTAAAATGCGCCAGCGCTTATAGTGCTTTGGATTTTTATATGATATGTATGTATAATCACTGCCTCGACTAGACTGCTATAGAAAAATAGAGTTTCCTTGCGAATTCATTATGCTGTGTGCATAAGTGTCGGAACCGTGTTTTGCTCGCTGAGGTTCTTGTCAAAGATACTACCTCGTGTATTTGAGCTTGTCGGAATGACACACAAGCTGTCTTTTCTTCGTCTGCACTACATGTCAGCCATTTTTACATGAACGCGAGATTGACGAACTTTTATTTGGAAGAAGACTGTTAGAGTGTGGAAACAACTGAAACTCTATAGGGCGTCACCTCAAAAATTTTATACTACGTATCACCGAGATGCTCATTCTCCGCACAAATGTGGCGCAAGCGGTGCGAACAAGATGCCAAAGTATGAGCACAAGCCATTACCTTAGTGAAAAGTTATAAGCAACTTTTTTTTTAATTTCATTTGGAAAATGGTGGCCGATTCGCCTTGTATATTACACGGAGCTCTATGACGCCAGTTACCGAAAACGGGCGAAAACTGAGGGCTCCATTTTCCAATTGAAAATATCAGAAAATCATTTCTAACTTTTGAATGACATAACTGGTTAGTTCTGAAACTTGGGCACCTGGTTCGGACCGCTATGGCCACACTGGGGCAGAGAATGAGCGTTTCGGTAATGTATAATTTATTTTTGCAATAAAAAAAAGCAAAATGTTTGCGGGGGAGGGGGGGGGGGGACACTTTGTACTTATTGAACCCAATACGTAGGTGCATTGGGGTCTATTCGGACTGAAACGGTTGATGTGAAAACCTGCAATCTGGATGTAACTGAACAAAAAGAGTATGAGAGGGGCATATTTGGGGGAAGGGGTGGTTGGCAACAACAAACAAAAAATCACAGCTCTATCTCATTTACTTAATAATGTCAGAAAAAAGCGGGGGAAAAACACATTTTTATTGTGTTTACTTTTTTGGTTTCAGTTAAGAAGTATATGTAATCCACCCTATTACAAGGACGCTTTGAAAGTTTAGTAACAAAATCCGCAATTCACTGAAATAAAAAAAAAATAGATAGATATGCTCGATAGTGCGCTTTTTACATACAAACATTTACTAAAATACCATCTGTAAAAAAAAAATAAACAGCTTGCCATTTTTTATAACGCCTCCAATGTATGCACCTGATATGATGGTGCTTACATTGTTCTAACAATATGTTTATAACATTTTCTTGAAAAAGCTGAATATATATTATTCCTTGCATTTAATTTCTTGTGACCGCTTGCTAAAAAACACCTAAAAAGAAAAAAAAATTTTAACAGTTTTGTTGGGACACGTTTGACAAAAAAAATAAATGTTACGCAAAAACAACAACAACAACAAAATAGCTTTTTTTAGAGCAATATTTACGGCGCGAGACGCGATTTAGTCGGCAGTCTCCTCCTTTCTACTTGTTTTTTCTCTCGGCATTTCGGGCGCGTGGAGGGAAGGTGGATCGGCTTCGCACTGCACGTCCGAGATTGTCATTCCGGAATGACCCGAGACCAGTGCTTGTAGACGTACCTCAAAGAAAAAGCAAAAGCTCGTTCCTCGTTTCTTCTGATTTTTGGAACGCGTTCCCGTTACAAGTTTCATATCTAAAAAAGGAACTCGTTCCCGTTACAGTTAAAAAATGGAACGTATCGTTACATATACGTTACATTTGTATTTTGCTGATTACCATATTTAGTTAGATCAAGCAAAGTTTTATTTTTTTTATCTATCCCATCAAATGGCAACATACGAATTTGAATGCCGTGATGGAAGGGCACCAGGAGAAGAAAACAAGCGGAAGCAGAGTTTCATTTCTTGATATATTCACCATTAAAAATCTCAGCTTTTAACCATATTCATGTTTGTGGTGGGCGATTCAGACGAGCCAAATGTACTGTTACCCCACATTGCACGAGCGTTTTACAACAACCTCACACGTTTCAATCTAACAAAGTCCCTTGTTCGAACTTAACAACAGTTGCTTCTCGATGTTGCTGTCCGCAAGACGAGCAAGTGAAGAAGAGGGTAGGGCTTTTGGGAGGTCAGTCTTGAAAACTACAAGTCCTTCTTCGTGAAGGTTGGATTCGTTGTTCAGTTTGAAGGTGGGGGACAAGGGGAGAAGGAATAAAGGTAAATTTTTGTGTATCTTTTAAGTGACCAATGTTCGGGATAGAAGGGTGCGTTCGATGTCTGGTAACCTGTTCTTTTGTTGTAACTGTAGGTCTCTTTGTGCAAGTTCAGTGACGGCTGTAGTCGGCCTTAGATTTCTGCGTGTATGAGGATTCGTGGAAGCAAAGAAAGTAGCTGAGTTTGAAACGTCCCTCTTTCTGTGCCTTTTCCTTTGACTAAAGGTTTTGCTTTTTGTACCGCAGCCTCGGGCACTGAAAAAAGAATCAATGTCCACTAGCTCTCCTGTACCCAACTGTTACCAAGCGAGGACCACACAAAATAAACCCTAAGATAAGTAACCAAAACGTTAACAAGATCCTGCTCTTCGTAAAGATATTGTTTTTATACTTTTAAAATTTCCCTCTTAGAAATAAAATAAAAATTACCCCACTGGACGAAAAAAAGGAACGCCGTTCCTTTTTCCGTTCCAGTAAAAATGTAACGAGTTCCCGTTCCAGTTCCACCGATGCAAAATGGAACGGCGGCGTTCCTTCGTTCCTCCTAAAAGGAACGCGTTCCAGGAACGCCGTTCCTTGGAACGCCGTTCCGTACAACACTGCCCGAGACGGCATGGACTTCGCCCGCAGAATTTCAAATAAATCTCTCGCCGTCAATATTGCTCGAGCAAATTTTTTTTTGCGCGTAAAACAAATTTGTTTACACGCGTGTTATTTGGGATATTTGAGAAACTTGTTAATATACTCTACCTCGTCTACATGCCTCATAGCAGTATGACATATACGCAATATTTGTAACTAAGAGTATGAGCAATGTCATGTACAAACCAACAGTCATATTTTCTCGTCCTGCTTTGATCTCACGGTGACCTCTTTATATATGCAAAGGGATAGAGACGCCGCTCATATCCGGTGCGCGACTTACCATGTAGTTCACTGTTTATGTGTACACGACCACATTTTCGTGCATTTCTAGGTCATTTTGGCGCCGTGCGAATCACTGCAACCTCGCACAGTAACTGTGTGCTTGGTCTTCCATATTTCGAAACTGAATTCGTCACACGTACCTGACCTGCAGGTGGTTTTGAGCCGCCAAAACAAAGTGTCTCGCGACTAGTCTGCAATATTTCTCGGGCCCGGCAAACGTTCAAGAGCGCACATAGCAAAGCAGTATAACCCTAAACGCACGCCCGGGTGCAAAGCTCACATCATTTGTTTTCGCGTGAGCAGGCCACGAACATTATTTCAAACAGCTGCCCAGTTGATCTTAGTAAAATGGTTAGTGACAGTGATCCGTTAAATAGTGTAAGTAATGTACCAGGTTTCTTTAAGGCACTCGTCGTTAAAACTCTACTAACAGGTACTTTGTTTTCTTACTGTAATATTCTTTTTTCTGTTTGTTTTTTAAGTTCACACTGACTGCGCACACTTTGAACCTTGTCTCGCTGCTCTCTGTACACGCTGCCGCAGGAGGGGCTGGAATGGCCTTCCGCCTTTTTCCGCACCCACCGCGTGGTGGAGCGCTGCTTGACGCGGCGATATGGACCCTTCCGCACGAAAATTTAGTGCGCGACGAACGAATCCCGGACAAAAGCTCACCGGACAAAAGCTCACCGGACAGAAGCTCACCGGACAAAAGCTCACCGGACAAAAGCTCACCCATTTTTTCACAGACCCGGACAAAAGCTCACCCATTTTTTTCACAGACCCGGACAAAAGCTCACCACGAGAAAATTTCATGTTGGTCTTAACACGAGTGCGGACAACTTAGGTGCATGCGTGCGACACAAAAAGGCAACGATAAATTAAATCTGACAGGCGCATGGTTTGTTGATTTTAATAGAAACAAGTTTATTTATCGATTGGTTAGAAGCGAATGCAGTCCCCTACTAGCTCCAGCAGTCTTGGTAGATCTCGATGTATATGCAAGCCCTCGCAAATATTTCTAAGACGACTCTGCAGGCGCAGAGTGGTTTTTCGCACCCGCTTTACTGTGGGCTCACCTCTCCGGGCTTGTGTCAGTGCCGTGGCAACGAGCGCCTGATTTTGCTGTAGGCATTCAATCAGCCTCAAGACGCTTGGATGGGCGTGGCCGACGAGCTTCTGGAACCCGGTACTCCATCCTTCGCAGGTGTTGTTCATCCGGTCTTTATCTTGAAGAGTGGCGTCGTACATATTCCACCGTACCGGGGGAAACTCCGGTCGTCATCGGCGCAGAGTCAGGCGAAGGGAAGAATTCGCTCTGGGTGCCGCCGCAGATGGAATAGAAGCATAACGGAAGCGGCCGTTGACATACGTGCAATCAAAATAGTCCAGCAGGTAGCCGATGTCACCGGTAGACTTTTCCCTGGTGGTTAGTTCTTGTGGAACAAGCTGTGGTGGAAGGAACGCGAGCCAATCTAAAATCCCGCACAGTTTCCTAAATTGGTCATCTGTCTTGTACTTTTCCAAAAGGCCCAACTCCCGTTCTTTCAAAGTATTTTTAAAAATTCGCAACTCATTGGTGGATGGGGTACAAGTTCTCCTAAAAATGGTCCAATGTCCATCGCGTCCGCACTTTATTCAAGCCCGTGTTTCGCCCGGGTAGCAAAAAAAAAAATCGAGGTGAGCTTTTGTCCGGGTCTGTCAAAAAAACGGGTGAGCTTTTGTCCGGGTCTGTCAAAAAACGGGTGAGCTTTTGTCCGGTGAGCTTTTGTCCGGTGAGCTTTTGTCCGGTGAGCTTTTGTCCGGTTACCATGACGAACAGATGCGCGAGACAAATAGGAAATATCCTCCGTAATAGACGCCACTGGTGCCTATGAATAAATAATTTAGAAATAAATATGCTAGGTAAACATTATACTCATGACAATATGCGAAGAATACATCGTAGCTCATATTTGACTATTTCTTTTATACTAGAACGCGGTTCTCACACACAAAAACAGGAAAGTAAAACAAATAAGTCCCTTTGGCAAAGGAAGCAGGGTCGTAAATATATGCAATCACGAAGCAATAAAAGCATAGCGAACATAACTTGGGTGTCGCCGCTTATCGTTTTATATTGTCGCGTGGATACTGGTCCTCACGATTTCGTCCTTATCACTGGCGCATCTAAGATGATTAACGTCAAGGAGGATGCTCCCGATGACATGGAATAGCTTTCAGGTGAATAACAACGTGCCGAGGAACACGAATACAGATGGCCGGCGTGTTCCTTCCCCTCGTTGTCGAACAAGCAACCCGAGATACACATTTTCAGTGGAGTTCATCATTTGTCTGTTTCGGAAGCTATGGTTCTCTCTTACAATCGTTCTCTCTTTCTCTCTCGCTCTTTCTGTTTCTTACATCTGCATTACGCACGTCGTGTCCCGTTGATGCAACGACCACCGGGTACTTCATACAACTATCTGGCAGCTAGATTGGACGCTTCTTAACTGTACATATATGCGAGGACTCCTTGATGCCCTGCTTCGTAGAAGCATTCTAAATACTTTGAAGATTACGGTGTGCCCATGCGATACTTAATTTAAAAGTGTTTTCTTTTCGGCCTGACTTAAAAAACTAATGCATAAAGAAAGCGTTGTAATTATGCTGTTCCTAAAAAAGCCATCCACGAAAAGAAACAATTGGCAGTGACCGTTCATCTCAAAAAGTCCCATGGAATGCAATATTTAAAAAGCGACGAATCATTTTTCTTTTCAGAAGACACAAAAGAGTCGCTCTGAAAAATGAAAAAGAGCATATTGTTCCTTTATATGTCATACTTCTCTTCTACAACGTCACTATGTGCACAACCAAGAGTATCTGCTTGTGTCAACTGTTCTCCGTGAGAAGCTCGCTAGGGGCGCATCTGTTTTACTCAAGTGCACGTGGTATACCCACGCAATTATATTTTAATTTTCATAGTGCATAAAAGCTTGGCATTGCACGTGCTTGCAGCAGCAGAGGAAGGTGAATTATCGTCACTCTGGGTTGTGAAAGAATTCCATCAGGCGGCGATACCCAAACTTCTCGCCGCTAATAGTAGGAGACGTAAGTCTTGCACCTTCAGGCTGATTCCCACACTTTCGACTGTTTACGACCGTGTTCTGTTAAAATTTGAGACGTTTCTAAATATTCTACGACGAGAGAATACACTGGCGCCATCTATTTGGTATACTAGAGAACACTTGGCATTTCCGTTTCTTTTGCGCGTAAAACAGCGCGAACAAGGACGCCGGACAGAGAAGATGTACACAGACGGAGCGCTGACTGTCAACTGTTTATTTTTAAAGAAACGCCCAACGGCGTGGTCACACCAAACAAAAATTACATCACGACACATGACCGTCACATGATCGTCACAAGTTAAAGCTCCTAAAAAATGCCAACTCACAATCAAAAAGATATATCGAAGGCGCGCTGAAACAGTTGTCTTTAAACTTCCTCGCGTAGCAATTAGTTATTTTTTATTGGCTCGAAAAACCTTCGACGATATTATAATCGACATTATTCTCATAGAGAGTGCGTAAATTTGATCTCAAAAATACTGCAAACATTTTCGGTGAAACGCAGTTCCAGGGTCACCCCATAGATGTCGCCAGCATGTTCTCCCTTCGTAAAGAGATAAAAAAAAACTATCGTAAACAAACACCAGTGTGTGAACGGGCATTTGGCCCATTCACGCAGAAAGGCGGCGTCCATATGTGACCAAGTAAAGCATCAGGCTGCCCATTGAGAGAATTTGGGCTGGATTCCTTGTGGGGGATGAGTATACTACTATAATCGTTTAAGTTCTGACTAACGGCTCGTATACTTGGTTCTGCTGAAGTTGCCACGGTAATCAAACCAGTCGTGCTAACGTGCCTTCGTCTAACATGCTAACATGCCAGTCATGCTAATATGCCTCCGTCCGCGTCGGGGGTACCAGCTTAGAGCAGGCCCCCTGCTGCATTGTGGTGAGTGGGACAGCGAGCGACGGACAGGTCGACATTGTCTGCAGGCTTCGTTAGAAGAGCCAGCTCAGGCCCGCAAAAACAAAGACCGATGCCGAGGGTCCCACCCCTACCTACGCCACTTTCAGACACTGCAACGTGGCCACTCCTGCAACAACAACAGCAGCCGCCTCTCCGACACCTCACACGGCCCCGAGCAGAGCATCCACCTGTCTCCCCAGTAGATACACCTGAAAGAGCTCTTCCCTGAGACCCGTAAAATCCCGAGTACTGGAAGTCGTCCAAAGTCCGGGCCTTGAGGAAGGGGAGTGTGTGGGAGATGAGGGTGGAAGAAGGCGGGGGAGGAGGGCACGTGACAGGCGGTCGGCCGGAAGACACGAGCTGGCGCCAGACAGTGCGTGCTGCGCAAGGCTGGGGCCGGGCAGGAACGACGGAGCCGGTCTGGCTGGTCTGGCCCATGGCGAACCCAGGAGCGGTCCACCAGCAAGGTTTTGAGCGGGACCGGAGGAAACGGAGAGCCCTGGCCCTACCGGCCTGGGCCGTGACCATCCTGGGGTGGTTCCGCAGCGAGACTCTGGCTGTGATAGCTCGCAACAGCTAGCCTACGCAGCGCTGGCGTGGGCAGGACGATCCGCAGGCCTGGACATGGACTCCGACTGCGAGCTGTGAATGACGGGCGACAACCAAGGTCGCGTTCCCCGGACTGTCGGCTCCCAAGGACGGGCAACCGGGAAGTACAGTAGACCTATTTGCAGTCTTCTCGGTGTGTTGTGTCACTCCCTGGGAGACGAGCGAAGCACAGACCGTTCGGGTGGCGTTTATTAATAGAGCGAGGAATGCCACAAAAAATACCGCAAACTCTGTTCACCAACTTCCGGTTTTGTGCGGCAGAAATTCTGTGTACACATCATTACATCACCCACTTCAACTGCTGTTCACGTTCTTTTTTTTTTCGAATTCGGAACGTTGTGACCGAAATCATGAAAATCGTAGGATAGAACCAATCGTACCATGGTAAATCAACTGAATACGAATATAAATGATTATAGAAAAAATCGTAAGGGTGCAGGCGAGCTGGTGAATATTAACCATGTTGAATTAACCTTAGACTGGGGTAGAGAAGAAACATCAAAACGTAGAAGGGAAAGAAAATAGACAGGACGACGTCTCAAGACGTCGTCCTGTCTATTTTCTTTCCCTTCTACGTTTTGATGTTTCTTCTCTACCCCAGTCTCAGGTTAATTCAACATGGTTAATAAATTATTACTCTTGACGGTAAACGACCTGATATATGTAATACATTTCTTGTCAAAATATGTCTGAATTCCTAAACCGATAAAGAAGTTCAAGTTGGTATTTCACTTTCTCCCCTGTAAGTGCAACACAAACTAACGAAATCTAGAAACTTCATTTTTTGTTCGGAAACGGCGGGTCCTAAACTATGGGAACAAAGTATATATTTTATAAGAAAATTAAGCACGTTGAGAATATTTTTTGAGTAGGCCCTCTTTACAGGACCTTAGGACCATTTCTTCTGGGAGCATTTTTTTGGGGACCATTTTTTTCGGGAACCATATTTTCCTATAGCACTCTGAAGGACAGTAACCTTGGCATTCTCTTCTAGGATCCACTGCGGTTACTGACAGGGTCCGGCAGGAGGCATGTTTCCTGACAAGAAAGCTTTTTTTAACATCTACATGACAATGATTTCCGAAAAATTTTTTCATTGAAGCGAAAATATTCAAACATCGGCGTTTGCTGTTTTAACCGATCTTGCATTTTTGCCAATGACAAATGTCTTTAGCTTTTTTGTGTGTGTTTTTGTTAGCCTCAAAATTGAGCGGCCTAGTTATAAAAAATTCTTCGCTTTCAAAATCCTAAATCACAGTCTTATTTTACGTGCTTTGTAGCGGAATACATGGGACACCACCTTTTATTGTTCATACGATAACACACCCTTGAGACATACGCCTTCCATAATGTCGAGAATTTACGAGTTCCCACGTTTCTATTTTTAACGATACAATATGACGTATCTGTCTTTATTCTTTTTTCTAATATGCTAATTTTTTGTACTTATCTCTGGCGGATTAAATTGATGAAACGAAAGGGGCACAGCAAAATGGCAAACAACGCTACACCAAGGAAGGAGTCAAATATGCAGCTGTATCTTATTTAAGGTGTGTGCTGTAACTATACTCATTACCCGAACACTCTAGAAAATGTGGCGATACAGCTACCAGTTTTTGCATATAAATATTGCCCGCGTAAAGAAGATAAAAACATGCATGAAATAAAGAGGACAGATGACGAATATGTTAATCTTGGAAGTTTGTCCCGGTTAGCTAGTCATCTATATAAAGAGTGAGGTAGGGTCTAAAAAGAAAGAAGAAAAAGGAGAAAAGGCACCGAGTTTATAATGTTCAGGAAAGCACACACACTGCGCTGGTCAGAGGTCGGAAGAAATCAACTTCTACAGGCAGAAGTCGAGAAGTGTTCCTGAAATTCGACAAAGGCTTTGTGTGCTTGAAGTCTTGATGTCCCGTGAAACACGCTTGGTATTTTGCGGCAGCAAATATTTTGTCGTGTAGTGATGCGATGTCTGCCATCAGTATTCTTTTAAAGCATAAAGTGCTTTATAACGATAAAGTAGGTGAGCGCCAAAAAACACAGGGACAATCCAGTAGACAGACAGGGGCACCCCTCTTTGTGTACTTCATTGTCCCTGTGTGAGGCGCCTATATCTGCATACTTCGTTGTCCTTGTGTTTTCTGGCGCTTACTTACCTGATTGTGAAACGATTGGGCCAAATTGCCACTTTAACGCTTTATAACGAAGTGACTACTTTCAGAAATTCGTATTTCCGTCCGTTTGCGCAAGCCTCATGCGCGGTTCTCTATCGTAAAGAATATCACTACAATCGGATTGGTTACAGTGGCAAAATAAGTAGAATAAAGTACACTAATTAGTAACAATGTATACTCCAGCCCCATAAGGAACCAAACCTAAAACTTCTCAGACCGGCGCCCGATGCTTTACCTTTGTGACAAGTAAGAGGAGTTCCCACGTGCACCAATAAGTCCGTACTCCATCTCCTACTATAGTTGGCATAAGCCAACACTCTCCGTAGTGTATAGTGGCGTTGTAGAGGGTGATGGCAATTAAGACATTATGTTTGTTTTTTTCATTCTCCAAAACATCTTTAATGTCTTTAAAATAAATTCATATAATCACTTCATAAGTAAACCATTCCGTGCATTGTACCACTTTAATGAAAAAATCCTCCGCCAATGTATTTTTATGTTCTTTTTACTTGTATAATGAGACGCGGAGTTTGGTCATTTTGATGAGCTTGCTCGTCTGTTTCGATTAAAAAATACCTGGGCATAGGAAATCATAATCGATAGAACTTCCGTCTACCGAGAGATGTCACTTCATAGGTGAAAGGCGAGAGCTAAGTCTATTATGTAGAACACAGGACCAGACTCTTCTGCAGGAAGTTAACGTAAACTCTTCACTGCACTCGTGAACTTTCGATTTATGAGAGAGCGTATACCTTACGGCAATTATGGGGTTTTAAGATTACGCCCAGTTGATAGACAGATCTGGCACCCGCGCCTGCCGCCTCGTATTCAGGTATATGGCATTGACAGTATATTCACTGAAATGTAAGTAAGTGTCCTGCCTCATTACAATTATTAATAAGGATAAAAATCAGGAACTTAATTTTGCCGGATTTCTCTGCGCTCCAAGAATGTGCAAATGACTTGCAATGTGGCTTTTGGGTGGGGCGGAAAAATAACAATTGGAGCTGCTTTTTCACGTTGGGCCGAAGAACTTTGTTGATTGATGCCAATCTCTATGACGTTGGTGATGTCTTGCCGCTAACTTTCAGAAGAAACGTGGTCGGTAGCTTAAAATAGTTATCCAAACTACCAAGCTCTCTGGGGGTCGGTGGTTTATCCCCGTGTTCGTGGGCTTTTAAAAAATGATTACATTATATGTCTGATACTGCGAGTTTGACTTGTAGAGGCATTGTTTATTTTTTATGCGCTTTTGTAGCAGACAATAATGCATTCGTGCGTCACGGTGTGCCCCTGACAAACTAGCAGAATGGACGAAGCTTTTCACTTGTATTTGTTTCTTTTCCTTAAGTGAAGTTATGTACCGGATTCACGTTAGTCTCCTATTTATATATGTTCGACGAAAGATGTAATTTTTTACATTGAAAATTTTGTATTTAAGAAAAAGCGGGGATATTGATTTATACTACGTCGAATAAAATCGTATTCCGCTGATTTGCTCACCGGAAGTTTCAGACCCTGGTGTCTATAGTTTCTGTAGAGCCCCTTCAACGTAACATGTAGCTTTCTCCTTGCCTGTACAGGCAAGGAGAAGCACATTACAAACGTTGTGAGTATATAAGGACGCGTAGAAGAGTTTTAGCAGAACTTGGGAAATACGAACAGGGGCGATATTAGTGATTATTTCTAGATGGTAAGCTGCATTTTTCGGTTCTGTTAACGCATGCCTAATCCGTGCTCTAAGTGATGGGACGACCTCCCACTAGTAACGAAACGTTTTTACGTGCAGACTACAAAAAGAGAAATCAAATAAATAGTGTGAAAATTAAAACGCCTATCATGTTCTGCGCCACAGGCGATGTAATGAAGGGCAGTGTCCTTCTAGATTGCCAACAAAAAAAATTAAGCGCCTGAAAAAAACATTTTTAATTCAGATATAAAGACGCCCTCCAATACCAAGCTCTCGAAGTGTTTTTTGAAGATGACATCATGCGTGATCAGGTCAAAAACTCCTTATCTTAGGGATGACCGCTATTGTGACCTGAGCAAGTTTCTCTTCAATCTGGGTGACGAGGCGTACGGTGTTTATTAAAGGGGTCGTGAAACGTTTTTTCTAAATTCTGTGCCATATGTCCATTCGGAATTCTCGTCCTTTGTTACGCACCCCGTGTTTATTCTCTTGATCGTGCGGATTCATTTACTAGCGTAAAAAGGCGTAAAAATTTCAGTGTGAAATTTCTGTTTCAGTTTAGTGTAATAATTTCAGTCTTTCGGGGAACCTCCCGCTCCCTTGTAGAAACACGTCACGTTAAGTAACCAATAGCGAATCTTGTTGTCTGTGCATGATGGCGACGTAGACCGGACTCAGTGGGCGCAACCAGAGCGTCAGATATAGCTCCAACAGCGTCGCCATAATGACGTCACGCAGGCAAGTCTACGGGACTGTGTTCCAAATCTTACCCACATGGATCCGAGTTACTCCGGTGGGTCATGTCACGCGACAACACAGATTAAAAACGCTGGACGCTGGTTGGTTTTAGAACGCCAGAGTAGGAAACCCTTACCCTAGAGTAAGATTGATGATGACATCTGATGTTTTAGATTTTGCTCAGATAACTGTAAGATGTCCGACCTCCCTTAGCTCCAGCGTCGTCTCTTACAGCGCGGTCGGCTTCTATGTTTCGAGCCGTACGCCGACACCCCGTTACTTCAAACGAGAGACCGTTCGTCGTCCGACTACGAGAGTAGCGGCGATGACATCGACGGTGGCTTGTGCGGGCTATTGACTTCGCTGGACAAGCCCAACGACGAACGCAAGAAGCCAGCTGGGCGTAAGACATGTTTTTTTCGATCCTCAGGAAGCCAGCGGACCAGTGTAGCATACCATGTCTTCGATCGACAGGGTTCTCAGGCTGCTTCCTCCCTTACAAGCTCGACCGCAAGCTGGGAGACTTCAGGGCCCGCTTTTGCGAAGATCACCGCCCGGCCAACACCAGCGCCAGCCCCTGGAGCCTCACTACGGGGGTTCTAGATTCCCTGCGTCGCCAGAAGCTTGGCCGGCTCGTCTGCAAGCTTGGCAAGCAGCGAGCCCTCACCAGGCGCTCGATTCCGGCCTGCTAGAAGTCAACAGCCCATGCGGCGCGTGAAGACCACCGTCGCGAAGACCGCTGCTAGGCCTAAGGGTTTTCACCCCCTTCAACCACAACATTAACCCTTCATCCTCGTCTACAATTTCTATTTAACCCATTGTCACCATTTTTTATTCATGCGTACATTACCATCTCATCATCGCTGGACGCGGCGCCAAGGGCCTTCACGGTACGGACTACTTGCCTTTCTGCGTAGCCGCGGCTCTCCTGAGCCGAAATAAATATCTATCTCTAACTCTATATTTATGTCAGAGTAATATACAAATGAAAGATTCGTTGTGAACAGATTAATGTGTTTATTAGCCACTTGAGAACACATAAGTTATGTCTCAGCAGAAATTGGCACGAGGTAGGCGTAACAATCACAGTTTCAAGTTTGCTGTTTACGAGGACATATTCTTTTATGTTACACCATTTTCTTACGACCTGTTTGTTGTTTACACTAATATATAGTGCACTTAAAGTTTCGACTTGTAAGAAACCTACAGTTGCTACCTGAACATAAACAAAACACAGTGAAAGTGACTGAAGATCCATTTGTGTGTTTGCAAAAACCAGGTAAACAAAGTATTGGGTGATGAACATTAAAATATTTTTCTCTGCATCTGTCTTGAAAAATATGTGAATGTGCAGCATTGGGATGTAGGGGTGAGGAATGTGGCTTCAAAAAGGGTCCTTGCACTAGCATTGATGTAAATAAGGTATCCTTTTACAATGCCACATACAATGCTCCTGAAACTTATACAGAACACACGAATCGCGTGTTTTCTTATGGCAACACTATCCTGGAGGAATTTCAACAATGACTTATTCACATAGCAGTCCCGGATGGACTGTTGGGTGCAACGTCATAAAATGTTTTCTCGGCTGCTTCCTGAATAGCTCTGTCATAATAAAATACACAATTTGTGTGTTTCCTATAAACTTGCTGAGCACTGACCTCCTGTTGGCAGTTACACGTTCCTATGGGAAATGCCAATTTTGCTCGTGATTAAAAAAATGGGTCAGTGAGAATTTGCAGACACTGTGTTGTTGAGCTTTGACAGAATGCGACGAAGCATAGGCAACAAACATGGCATTAAGACATTAAGAATGACCAGAGATGATCTGTGTCATTAACGACTATAAATAAAGACACCATGAAGTTGCACTAAATCCTGTCTGCAAAATCAAACAGTAGCCCCCTTCCTAAAATCCAGGCCGGGGCTTTGCCGCACTTAGATATTCATCTCGTGGTCCCCGGAAGAATGTTGTCGGAACAAGCGTGCCCACGCGTGCGCCAAAGTCGTCCGGACACTCCGCGACCAACGGCTCGAGACCACAGGACCCTACGATGTGGCTCGCTCGGCAGGTTATGAAGTCGTATGTCATCTGCGCTTCTGTACGCGTTGCAGCAGTGTCTCACAACGCACACGGTTGGCATGACGAGCTTTGACATGCGCACACAATACACGCAAGCGGTGATAAACACGAACCACAACGTAAACGTTCCGCGAACAGAGGATGAGGAGCCTAGAAACGGCAAGCAACCGAGCAGCCGACAGAACAAGCGCAGCAACCGTTGTTATGGTTACCAAGGGTCAAAAGACCCAGACGTGGATTTGAAACCAAAACCGAATAGCAATCACGTGAGCCATTATCATGTAAATATTAATAATAAGAGCGTCATTAAATGATTATTTGTCTTTATAATTTTAAATTTGTTGTTTGAATATTAGATAAAGTTTAATAACCGCTTCAATTTATATGTTTCTTATGATGACGTTTCGTTGCCTCTGGTTCCCACCAGAGTGTCGAACCGAAATTTTTATCGGTTCGGTTCCGGTTCGGGTTCACGGCTTTCGGTTCAGTTCCGGTTCAGTTCCGGGGAGCAAAAAATAACGGTTCAAACCGGTTCGAACCGGTTCGAACCGGTTTGAACCGCTAAATTGAGAATATATTTTCCGCATTGTTCTTGCAATATACACCATTTACGCAGTGAAACGATTAACTATATAGTTTCTTCGATCGTCCCTGCAATTTACTTTTGTTTTTTAGGTACCAGAAGTATGAAATTCAGTTATTTATTTCGACACAAGAGTAGAAGAAAATCTACGCTAACGTACGTTACGTCGTGTTCATACCACTCAACATCCCTTTGTTTACCAGTAACATATATTTTACCTGAATCAAAATGTTTAAGTACAAGAGTAAAGAGTTGAGCTTGTTGGTACATACATGTAAATAGATCAGCCTGAAATTTAGAACTATACTGTATATTTTGTCCTTTCTTCGTGTTTAAGTAAAATTCTAAAATGCAAGCTGATCTATTTACACGGTATAAAATATTGTTGCGAAGTGTGGTAGGTCGCCTAAAATACCCGTGATTCGTACGACTTTGTGTCGCAGTATTAAAAGTGAAATCGTGATAGTGTCCTTGAACTAAGGAATTAATTACATCACATAAAATTATAAAATGAGCACCTCGTGGCCATGTATATCATTAAATATGGTTTACGAAATACGCTTCACATTATATATGTATATGATGACGACACAACTGAGCTAAAAGCAATGAAACTTTCAAAATGTCACAAACGTCTAAGATAATTCCTTTCAGTCTATTTTTTATAGAAACACCGAGCGGCAATCAAAATGCTTGTTGTTCTAACCAAACATTGTTTGCACTCAGCACCGCATGCATGCGACTAATCATGGATCAAGGAGTAATCGCAATTGTTCACTGTAATCTATACACACCTTCGCATTCAGATTAAATCTGGCCCAAAATAGCGCTTGCCCAAGTGAACATTTTCTTATACAGGAAAAACTGGCATAGCCTGGCTGTGGAGGTTTGTCGTTGACAAGATGCCGGTCAATTTAATTTGCTAATAAGCATCACCCTTGCCAATTGATTATTATAACGCGATAGCGTTAAGGAGCTCATGTCGCAGAAAAGCCGATGTCGGTGGCGTAACTGGAAAATCCTAATTGGTCGATAGGGTCGCGACGTCAGAACTACATGCCCTCGCGCAAGAATTTCAAACAACCCACAATGCTCACGTGAAACGTGACATCACGCGTAGAATGAGAGTGATTGAAAAATGACATGTAAGGCGAATTAAAGGTCGCCTTATGAATCAAATGATTTCACTTTTTAAAGTAATTTCTTTATCCTAAAGAAAAAGAAATTAAGAATTTTAGGCGGGATTCGAACCCACGACCCTTCGGTTGCGAGTCAGGCTGAGTCTATTTCTTTGAGTCTTGCCTTCGCAAAGATTGATGTCGTAATTGTGGGATCAAAACCACCCGCCTAACGACAGTCGAGCGCGGCTCATAGATTGGACAGGAGAACTGCGTGAGCACTGTACTATCGTGGACACTGTTAGCTATAACACGGCAGCGGCGGCCGTCCCGTACCCCCAGCGCCACATAGCTGGCGCCGTCCGAAACTCCGCGCATGCGCCGTGTGGCGAACTCGCTCTTCCCGCCTGCGAGCACACCCTCGCTTTGTCGTCTGCTAGGCTAGGCGCAGAGCAGGCGATGCCACAGTGCTGCTCGTCTGATACCTTCGCCATAGCGAACTGGTCTTAAACTCATTTTCAACCAGCGATTTTTATTGGGGCAGATAGCTGAGTCATTAGGGCATTACCCCTGTCTACGTTTTTTTTTGTTTTTGCTTTTCTTGCTTTTTTAGAAACAGGCGTTTGCAATGCATTTTTAGTGATATGCGTTCGCAAACCAGTATGAGCCCAGCAGGTGTGACGTTGAAATAGACTTTTATACTCCGTTTCATCTTAAGTCCGAGCGCAGCGTGCACTACAAAACGACAGAGCCAATCAAATAGCGGCAAAAGTGCAACGTCACGGAGTGCAGCACCGGGGGACCCAATAAGGTTCAAAATGTGTGCTTTTGTCGCTGCCTGGTTGGCCCTATCGTCTCGTAGCGACCACTGCGCTTAGACCTAAAGTGAAAAGGAGTATAACTGCAAGTTTGTCCCATTAACAAATTTAATCTATCGTGATATTACATTTAGTGGCGATGATCATCCTTAGCCAGCGGAGTCAGGGAATCAACCGTAAGCACCTCTTACGCGGTGGCTCGCTGAACCGTGTTCAGCGAAAATTGGTAAGCCCTGTGGCGTCGTCTGCTCTGTGCCTAGCAGACGACAAAGCGAGGTGTGCTCGCCGGCGGGAAGAGCGAGTTCGCCACACGGCGCATGCGCGGAGTTTCGGACGGCGCCTGCTATGGGGCGCTGGGGGTACGGGACGGCCGCCGCTGCCGTGTTATAGCTAACAGTGTCCACGATAGTACATCGGCTCGTAACAATCAATGCCTCTGCGGACACTTGGGTAGTGGCTCGTATCCAACCACTGCAGTGATGAGAATAGCTGAATTATTTTAGCGCTAATTGGTGGCATAAGATAGGCACCAGGCCATGTGGCCGCTTCTGGCTCCGAGTTGAGGGGATGAACGATGCTCATATTTTTTTAAATTTTTTGGCGACTGCCATTGCCTAGAAAAAAGAGCAAAGCCAAGTTGAAACAGTTATTAACGTTAGGGAGTGATCCTGAGTAGTATTTAGTGATGTATGGAAATATTTTTATAGCTCCTTTAAGCAAAATACAGAGGGGTCGAAACTTAGGCAATAACTTGAGAACGACGCTTGTGTGGGACTTACAGCGACTGCCAACGTTCGGCTGTCCCTCTGAGGTCACTAAAGTCTTTTTTTAGGTATTCCTTCCCTACACACATGTAGCGTTATGTAACGTCATATTAATAAGTCGCATTTATTCATTTAAATACTTCTATTCTCGGCGACATCTTTCGGATGCAGTACAGCAAAAACGAAAAAATGTTTGGGTGCCTCAATGATGTAAAATTGGTCTTGAAACATTTTTTTGTACTTTCAATAAATACTGTTAACAAGTAACCCCTGACGTTGCTAGCTTGCGAAAACATCCATTAGTTTCCCCCTCCACGTAATAGCAGATGCAGAAAAAATAAAGGAAAGAGACAGCTGTCGATCCCCTCCTCAACTCGCCATTTGAACAAGCGGCCACGTGGTCTGACGCTAATTATATACCGTCAGTGTTTATCATAGTTATGCCCTAGGCGGCAAGGGTTTGGAAAGCAAAAGCTTGGGCTGAGCTTCAGATATTGTTAGAATTGGGCTATTATCATATTTAATTGACGTGAGCCGTTATCCGAATGTTTGGCGATGCTGATTGTCATGAACCCGAGCACTCGACTAAAGGTTTTGAAAATCGCTTACGTCACGGTGTCACGTCACTCTCGGTACAAAATCGTGATGTCATGTTACGTCACGCTATCAACAAGGTTAATACATCTAGTGACTTCCTCAAATTAAATCGAGTTGACGCGGTGAGTCACGTGACGTCACGAGGTCATGTGTCATTACTTGACAACATGTATTGACACCATGACGTCACGTGACAACGGTTAATCATAGTGCCAATACAAAAGCGCCACGAAAACCCACAATTTACCATACATCGCAATTCTGTATATGACGATTTGATCAACAGATAGAAATACAGCAGCCAATTTTTTATTCCCATATGTTCATTTTGTGATACAAAAAAATAAAAAATACCTTGAACCGTTTTGAACCGGTTACCGTTATATTTTTTTCGGTTCGGTTCCGGTTCAGTTCCAAGATGGCGGCGAAGATTTCGGTTCGGTTCAGTTCCGGTTCGGCTAAAAATAACGGTTCTGTTCCGGTTTTCGGTTCGGTTCGGTTCCGGTTCGACACCCTGGTTCCCACACAGTGCAGTATGGTCATTTTTAAAATCTTCAAAACATATGAATTTTAAACGCGGTTTGTAAATTCAGACACAATGTTGTACCATAACTTGGGAAACAACATCTTTGGTCGTTAATGAGTATAAAAAAAGTAAGGATGAGTTCGATACGTTTTGATTTTTTTATGGCCCCTTTAACAGGTTTCTCTCCGAAGCCCGCGCATAATGCTCGAGATAAGAAGGTCTTTGCTTGATATAATATACAAGGTGTTGATGACTATTTATTTTTTCATTCATTTCCTAGCACAATTTCAGAATGCTTCAGGTTGGTAAAGAAGAAAGAAGCACCGGCGATGTTCAGGCACCTTTCTAGTGCACCTAATTTATTCAATAGTTAGAGATTTAAGCAACCAACTTCATAGCTTCTACACCCTTGTGCATTAACAAAGCATATTTAATGTCATTCAGGCAAGGAAACACTGACAGAAATAATGCTTTGACGGTCGTCGTCGAGATGTACGACGGTGATTACACATTTGAATGTGCCCACCTAAACGCGAAACTGCTCACATCGCGACGAGGTGATACGCTATTTGTTATGTCTTCGGTGAACTATAAACGTCATGCTCGCATGTTTTTTCGCATTGTAAGATATTTACATTTTTCAAATTAGACACTCCCCGCACGTGATGCTCACTTCGCATATCGGCCACTCTGGCAATATAGTGCCAATGGGAGCACTGGTGCTGAACTGATAAGTCAAGCTCATTTTCATTCGCGATTGACTTAAAAAGCGTTTCCGAGTCTGTCACGGTACATTGTTTTCTTCTTCTTGTTGTTTTTTGACGATTAACCCTTTGGGTGCCGCGCCCGAGTATACTTGAGGCGCGCTTCCCTGGACACTCCCTGCCGCGCCCGAGTATACTCGTTTCGGGTTTTCAATTTACTCCCTGCCTCTCCCGGCTAAACTCGGGCTGATAGTATTCTTCTGAACAGGAAGCGCCATCCTATGGAAAACCAATTAAATCAAGGTTTTGAGCGGTGGTTTCGCCTCTCTACGGCAGGTGGAGATTTTTGTAAAGGCGACTTCCGTATGCGTTTCCGCGTCAACATTCTTTTCCAATGGCGAACGCACATGCTTCGACTTCGCGCTCCTTGACGGATGCTGAAATACAGGAACTTCTAATGAATTCAGAATCTGATGACAGTGAAACCGAGTGTACTTTCGAGAGTGACGAAAGCGACGACGACTCGACGCCGTCTGAGAGGCTACTCAAAAGAAAAAAAAACTCAACGACACTGGTTACAAGTGGACTACAGGTGACTTCGCTCCCATTCTTCACAGTTTTGACTCGTCGTCTTCGGAAGTCTGTACCTCGGGCATCACGAAAACCTCAAGAGAACTGGAGTACTTTGAGCTCCTGTTTCCTCCAGATGTTGTGGATGTAATTGTTGCGCAAACAAATTGTTCGTGCAGTGAAAAAGAAAAAAAAACCGGCACAGGGGGACCGCTGGGCCGACAAAAACCCGGCATTTAAAGGGTTAAAACAAAACTGGCGTATCGTTGTGTTTTTGTGCTTTTGCTGCTTCCTTTTGTTATGCGATTCTAGGTTCCACGAGTGAAACAGACTGCAGAAACAATGCCGGAATGACGCGACGCAGGTTCCGGTACTCCTCCGGGTCCGTGTCAAGAAGCTTCCGTCAAAACTCTAGCACGCCGCGGTAACTTCTGCACGCCCAGTCAGCCTTTCACAGAGCAAGAACTCTCTTTTCGCTGTTGTGTACTTACGTGTTGTGCACGAGCGCGCAGTGCATGAAGGCATCTCCAAACACTCCTCCGCGAGCACAGAACTTCGTCGCTTCTACTCCGAGGCCTTCTCGAGCGCACTGTAAAACAATTTGCCCTCTTTTACGGAGAAATTCTTTGGCACCTATGCTGCCGGAAAGGTCATACGTAATCCTAATAACTGAAAGGTCCTTTTAAACACGTGCACAGTCCGCAAATAAAAGGACGTTCCGCAAAACAGATTACGGAAAGTGCTCTAATATCCGTAAGGTTATTCAAGAGCTGTCCGTAAAACAACGGACTGGAATATGCATTACGCAAGACCTATTACGGAAATCGGTCTAGTATCCGTAAGGGTATTAAAAGTTGTCCGTGAAAGGGAAAACAGAGTAGGCTTTCCGTAAATGTTATTACGGAAAGCACTCGTGAGTATCCGTAATCCTATGCTGAGCGCAAGTTTGTCTGCTTCTTGCACAGGGGTTTGCGGTGATGTCAGAACGGTGAGCTCTTATTGGCTTATAGAAAAAGACAAAAACAATAGTCGGTAAACCTCATGGTGTCTAGTATTGTGGTCTACCCATTATATCCTTCCGATGAAAGCCAATAAGAGCTCGGCACCGTTCTGACGTCACCGTAATGGCTGCGCACGAAGCAGACGACTTGCTCCCCGCATAGGGCGGTGTCAATAGAAAGGTGGGCTGCAAAATGAGCTAGAAGACTCAATGCCTTCATTTAGCAAGCTCAACTTATTATCAAAGGTTTTTTTGTGACAAGATTACCGTGAAAAGTTTAAGGTGTAACTTCATTCTGTGAGAAATATGAACCACATTATTTAAATTTTTGACAATGGGCACCGATGTATACAACTGAGTTGTGTCGAGTGCTCTTGTCGAGAGGTGCCGCAACCTGTTCTGGAAAGCAGGCAATACAGCTGAGCAACGCATCTGCAGCAAGTTTCCTCAATGTCAGTTGTTTTTTCTTCTGTTAGTTCTGGCATTCAGATCAACGTGCAGAATTATGGAAGGTTGTGGAATTACAGAACATTATCTGCACTCTGATCGACCACTCCAGTCATTGCAATTTTATATGGCGATATGAAGCACCGTCTCGACAATACCAAATGTAACTCTCAGTCATCTGCGTTGGCACTCATACTTGAAAATATAGAGAATGCTGTTTTCACATTCCACAGAGACGAAGCTTATGCCTTTACATGTCACAATAGTGTTTACTGCTAAAATAGACATTTGGTAAAATTTGAGCTCAATGCTTGTAGGAGCAGATTTCTCCAGTTCAGTTTACAGCCAGTACCTTAGTGATGCTGCCCTATACATAGAATAATGTTCATTATGAAGCTGATACAACTAGGTTTTCTATAAAAAAGGGTTACAGAATTTTGAATTGGAAAAGGATCTCTTTAAAAGAATATCAAGTCTACTTTCCTATGTTGCTTGCAGCAATTATGCAATGTCATCTGAATAATTGATCATAAAATAAGAAAAGTACCTTCGAACACTTTATTTGGGTCCTTGAAAAGCCAAAGTGGAGGCCCATGGTGTTTTGCCTTGTTTTCAGATGCTGCATGAAACATGATGTGCTAAAGAGGAGAAATAAAGAAAAATAATTAAATATCTGTATCAGATCAACAACATGTGCAAATTGAGCTTTGTGCATAAGACACGGCCCCCTTCAGCCCATTTAATTATTACCCATGCATCTTATACAAAAGTCAAATGGATATTGCCCCTAATTGTTCATCCTGTGATCCGATATCTAAAACCAATGTTTGACTCGAGAGTTTTGTTCTCCTGTTCATTAGTGAAAACCGATAGACTTCAAACTTAAATTCACTCGAAACTGTGAAAAAAATGCAAGGCCGGAATCACAATAGTGATTTGCTTTATAATGTGAAGCATTTCTCGAGAACTGATGAACCAACCGGAAAACTCAATTAAGTTTGAGTAATGTTTTATTCATAAGGTTCATGAGATGTTGCAGAAGAGTCTCTGTAAAACTGGCTAAGCTCATATCCCGGACTTTCATAAGTTTGGCCAGCCGCTCAAAATCTCCTATTAGAACGAAGGACTAGTTGCCCTTTTTCTCTTTGTCGAATCATATGGTCAGCCTCAAGTGCTAAGAGAGTGCGAACATTAGAAACTTTATCTTATCTTTAGATATCCCTGGAGTAAGGTTTTCACAGAACTGAGGGGGTGAAAGAGTGCATTTGTACTAAAACTGCTATCAAAAACTGGGGACTACTAAGCAGTAGCTTGGTCTCCAGTTGTTCCCCAGTCTCCAATCTCACAATTTGGGAGCTCCATCCTATCCACGTTTGAGCACACCTGTGCTGACGCTTTTGAGCTGAGCGAGTGGTAAAAATTTACAGAGTATCGTTATATGGCATGCAAGTATGTTTGCAAGCTGCACACTTTGTGCACCTGATTACCCCAAAAATGCGATCAAGCCATTTTCTTTACCCCAAGTGCCTACCACTCAAGGAGCTCGCTTGGCTACCTCGTCAGCGCATTCTGACTGCGCAATTTTTTGTTGCCCGTTGAAAGGCGAGCCCTCCTTCATAATTTTTTCCAAGAGCTTGTTTTGATGTGTGCGAACGGTGCATTTTGGTGTAGCTGCATGCCATATACTCCACTTCACAAGTTGGCTTCGGTGCTGAAAAAGGCATAGGGTCAGACGCACGATTTTAAAAAAGCGTTCTCTGTGCGTGAGCGCTCATACAAACCAAGCTGTCCTCATGTGCCTGTGCCGTTGCCTGTGCTAGAATCAAATCGGTCACACGAACCACCTAACAGACCAACCGACCAATGAAAAGTAATAAAAGGTTTGCCCAGAAATGCCTTTGCATTTAAAATCAAAACAGACAAGCTGGGACAAGCAACCCATTAAACAAAATACCATGAAACTTCGATTACATCAGTTATTTTATATCTACAAGAAATAAATATGAGAAGCCAACCACTTAAAATTAATTTATACAGACCATAATGGGGACCGCACAGATAAAGAGGAAAAAGTCAATCATGTGGACGGCCTTGTTAATAACTGTGGCCTTTGATCTAGTGTAGCTGTAAAAGTTAGGATAAAATAAATGTTAGATGCAGATATTTTCTCCATAAATTCTAGACAAATAGACATCCGACTACGACTGTGCAGGGAGGAGGACACAGGCAGCAGCTGCAGTTTTCTTTTGCGTGCACCTGGACAAAGTCGTATTAATTTGGATTGCGGGAACCTGTACCCCCTGTCTTCGCACAGAAATGGGCCGAGCACGGCAATTTGAAACATTACACCTTTGTAAAATCAATATCTGCATTGTCTAGTCGCGGCAAAACGTAAGATGGACGGGACATCAAATTGGGCGGCTAGCAGGACTAGTGGGCAGCGAAGCCACTGCTACCCCGTGGGGAGAACCCTGGTTAGATGTGACCAATATTGTCCAAACAGTTTTCAGATGGGTGCTGTCAGTCACATCAGGTTTGCCTTTCTCTCAGAGACATGCTAGATTTAAAAAAATATATAACTATTTACTGCCAGCGAGAAACATGTGCAGCCAACTCCGCAAACTGACTTTTTCAAAGTGCTCAATCGTCAAAAATTGCTTGACGTTTTACAATTCCAAATGTAGTTCCTGAAAAAAAAGATAAACACGAATGACAATCTAAACAAATGAGAGTTGCATAAATTGTAGCTAGCTATAGGTATACAAGGTAATCCTGCAGTACAATGGCTGCAGGAGACTGCCAGAAATCAGCTGACTTGTGCTTTAAGAAATTTCTACAAACAAGACTTAAGAACCACGCAGTTCCCTTTACTTAAAGGCTACCTGTATACCGTGCTCGAATATATAAGAAAACTAGAGGTGTGCGAATATTGAAATTTTCGAATACGAATCGAATACGAATAAGACAAAAAACGGGCTTCGAATATCGAATTGAATATCGATTATGTGTCTAGTAATAAAAAAAATGGCAAAACACGAGGTAACGGCAGGTTTTATTGCCTTTTTTAAATAAATCAATACAACTGCCTTTTACTGGGCTGCAGCAGGCTAAAGCTATTTCTAGTAAGTGCACTCATTACAAATTCTCGTCTGGAAAATTAACTGCTCAACGCCCCTACGCGCCGTGACATTATTTCCGCCAGTGCAAAAACCCGTTCATTTGGGAAACCTCCCACATTTCACTAAAGTTCGAAAGTTCGTCTCAACGTTTATAGATACTTCTCCAGTTCCGTATCTCCTCGGCGCGCCTGTGGGGAGGAGGCGGCCCGGCGCGGTCCCCGCCACCGCAGCGCTGCGGTCGAAGGTTGCGCCATCAGGACGATCGCCGCTCCCTTGCGCGCAATGTTCAGCACGCCTACTGCAGCCCGGGATCTCGGCTGATTTCGCGAGTAACGCGCTATTATTTTAATTTCGGTCGTTTTTGAACAGAAGGTAACTTGCAAATGATGTAACACCGAAAATAATACGTACGTGCAAGCGGTTCAGCCTTGGCCCGCAGCGGTTGTCACTATGCTTGGTTGCCTCACGTCGTCAATAAAAACGAGCGAGACGAGGATCGTTCGCGCGGTCGGTATGAATTTATTCCATATATTCACAGAACGCACGTAGTGATTTAATGTCGCGAAAAAAAAAAGCTGCGCGTCGCAATCGCGCCGTCCTGGGCATTTTTTTTCTTTTTTGTCTTACAAAATATATCGATCTTACCTATGCTATTTTAGAAGATTTGCTCAACTTGCAATTTAGTAAAGTATCTACAGAAACTGCTCATTCACAACACATTACACAAGCCGTAACACAATCAATTTTATTTTGCTAACTCGCAAAAAATAAAAAAGGGCTTCAAATCACGCGCAAAACAAAGCCTGTTACAGTTAAAGCTCCACTATACAAGCTTGGCCTTTTTCCTTTCTCTTTGGGCCCTTATGGCACTATCGTTTTCTTGGCACTTTTTGCGTGCGAAAAAGTGCATACGTCACGTCACAACGAACGTCGTATCACAAACCGTCGAAAGCAATCACACACTCGAAGGGCAGAAAACCAACAGATCACGTAACAAACAGCGCGAACAGCGAGCGAAAATGCAAGCCCAACCACGTAACCGGAGCTGGCCTGGCCGGCACACACGCGCAAGCTTCGATCGCAGCGCCCTCGCAGTCCCTAGGGATCGGTCGCGCCCGCCTGGAGAGGGGCAGTTCGGGAACTGGAGAAGTATCTATAAACGTTGGTTCGTCTTATGGGCAGTGTTGCCCGGCTGCTACACAAATATATTGAATTTTGGGAAACAATTATTTAGAAAGTACATTGTTTTATATTTCATAAAATGGTTACCAATGTTTACACCATATAAAAGCGAAAAATTGCGCTTTTAATGCTTTCATTGGTTATTAATGTGAACCAGCGATGCCAATAAACCCAACAAATATGGCACTTTTCCTCCGCCAAGTGAAATCAACTAGTTTCTTTTAGTTTTTTTGTGTGTTTTTTGTTTTTGCGCATGCGCACAAAATCGAAATTCAATCGAACCTTTGTCCAACATCACGTTGAAGGTTCGAAAATGTCGAACTCGGTTGATCTAGAACCTGGGCAGGTTCGCGACATCCCTAGTTTTGACTCCGCGGGAGTGGCAGGAGTTGTTTCCAATGGCGATGCAATGTTCTACTCGTACCTAGCTTTTTCTTCTTTTTTTTTACTTTTCAATTATTTATATTAGATCGCACTTTCGAGATTTATTTATGTTTATATTTCACCTCGAGCAGCATATTGCTGTATCAATTCATAGAACGCGCAATTACATCACATATTGCTATAAAAGTGCCACAAACAAAGGGCTTGGTGAAAAAGAAACCGAAACTGATTCTGTCTTGCTGCCATCGGACAGATAGAAACAGACTAGACCGATAACGCACGCATCATACGCCTTTCTCAGTGAATAAACATATTCATAGGGGAGATGCGTGGCAATCAAGTTATTCGTTACTTGCTCGAATATTCGCAGTTTTGGCGAATATTCGGCGTTTTTCCGAATATTTGGTTTTGGCCAAATATTCGGGAACTTCCGAATATGCAATTTTCGAATCGGAATACGTTTCGAATAAGGAAAATATTCTATTCGTATTCGAAATTTCGAATATTCGCACACCCTAAAGAAAACAAATTTAAAATCAGAGCAAGACCTTGTAGGCATCGACATAAACTAAGCGAACAAAAGATGCACTGAAAGAGACCCTTGTAATATTTGTCGCCTTGAGCAAGATACTTTATATGAAAAAAATGAAAGCCGTTTATAACTCCCTGTAACGCCGAATGAGAGCGCAGCTCTTGAGGAGGAGAGGCACGGGGGGGGGGGGGGGTCACGTGACCTGGAGGGTCACGTGACCTGGGAGGTCACATGACCTGGGGGTCACGTGACCTGGGGGTCACGTGAGTTCGGGGGTTGCAAGCAGCTCAGGTTGCATGCAACACAAGTTGCATCCAACCTGGAGTTGTTGGGGGGTCACGTTACCTGGGGTCACGTGATTGGCGGTTGCAAGCAACTAGGTTGCATGCAACTCAGGTTGCATGCAACCTGAGTTGCTTGCAACGCGCTTACGGCGACATGCAACGCTGAGTTGCGTGCAACTCACGTTGCATGCAACCTGATTTGCCTGCAACGCGTGGTTGCGGCGACACGCAATGCTCAGTTGCATGCAACTCAGATTGCATGCCACCTGATTGCGCAACGCGCGAGTTATGCCAACGGTGACGGCGACGGCGACGCCGACGCCGCTCAAGCCGGGAACGGGCGCCTAAGAGCTGCGCTCTAAAAACTACCTAATTAAGTTAGTTAAGAAAAATGTAACCTATACCAGTTACTCCTAAAAGGTAATTCCATCACTTTACCTTACTTTTTTATTAAAGAAATAAACAAGGAAAAGTAGGAACCGGATAGGCTCAGGTTTATTGCACAAAGTGCCTGTATCCGTGTTATTACACCTTATATTAAAGCAGCAGTTGCGTTTCTAAATTTTCGTTCGAAAGTTTTACTTTACTGAAGGCAAACACATCTATTTCCATTGCTGAACAAGCTTTCAACTGGCACACTCGGTGGAATGGCTTGCTACACACAAGGATTTGTTCCTGGTTAAGACCTTAACGATACACAAAGACATTGCCTACGAGGTTACCTTTCTCTACCACTGCACCTCACCAGTACGCACGACTTTTGGAGGGAGTTGAAAAAAATTCTTCTCGTCTATCTGTTGTCAGTGTTCTCTCTGAAATTGCCAGCTGCGCTTTCTCACTGGCGCTCGTCATCTATGATCCGATATGTGTAATCTTTTTGGTCGTTGTCTATCCATGACAATCTAGATTTAAGGTATCCATCAGATTATGCTCCTCAATGTAACTGTAATTAGAAAGATTAGAAAATTAACTACAAAAGAACATTGCTACTTTCTCATTATTCAGAAAAAGAATAATGTGATACAGAAGTTACTTCCCACAAACTTAGCGTGTAGCAGTTAAACGTTACCAAGAAAATAAATTTTTACATTAATATGTTACTTGCAACGTGCTACTACTTAACCGGACACTGACAGGGTATTTATGCTCGCCGAGGTTTTTAGTTGTACGTGACATATGAGAGCCCAACTACCCAGAACAGAATCTGCGGCTCAAAATTCGCTTTCTTTCCGCCCTAAAACCGCCGATCGAAAACTGGCCGGTTTGAGTCGCGCTTACTCTCTTTTCCGTGGTCACGGGCCGGTTTCTAAGGTTTAGACACGACCACCAAATTTAATCAAAGTCGTGGGTCATTGAAGGCACACAGTCAATACTAAAAATAGAAAAAAATATGAAACCCATTTTTTGTGGCTTCCAAAAAGCTGCAAATACGTTGATTGAAAAACAAAAAGCTTGCACAGACAACCGGAAGCATTCTGTGCGTTCACTGCATAATTCTCAATATGGCGTCGTTTCGCGTATCGTGGGACTAGCGGATGGCAGCGGACGACGGGCGTGGGACCTCTACTTCAGAACTGTCGTTCACGGTACCGGCGAATTCTGTCTTCCTTCGAGAGAGAAATTTTGGACCGATCAAAAGAATTGATATTCATCAGGTACGACACGCCCGACCAGCAAGCCGATTGCACGAAGACGTCGCCGAGCCGTCGTCCCTTCTCGTGGCTGAAGACATCGCTCGCGCAAACGTCAAGCACGAAGTGCGTACTTCGAGTTGAATACGCACGCGTACGGTTTCTTTACTAGGTGCGAATGTGGCCAATGCGTGGTGCTGCCCGACTTCAAGCCGGGAGTGCATGTACTGGAGGGAAATCGGCAGCAAACTTTCCGACATACAGTCGACCGGCTGCATTACTACGAACGAAGAGTTCTTCAGTAGCTCAGTGGAAAGACGTCCGCTTCACACGCAGCGGGCACGGGTTCAATCCCTAGTGCGAGCGTACCATTTTTTTTTCAAATATTTTGCGATGTTTACATTCTTTTTTTTTTACAATTATCACTGAAAAAAACAATTGTTGTGGACGATACGTCGCTGAACTAAATGGTATGGGATTCCATTTTTGACACCTCTGCCGCACAATGCCACTTTCAGATGCAGGACATGTGAGGCAGCTCTTCACGCAACATCTTGGGAGTATTCCTTTCGGAGCCGATCACGGGAATTCACCACGGGCACTCACTACTAATTGCCAACACTTAAATGTACAAAACAACTCATCTTGAAGTACAGAACAGCGAGCGGAACAAACATAACTGCAAAGGAATCGCACGGCAAACAAATCCCGCAACGCATTTCGTCTGCTGCGCGCGGAAAAAAAAAAAAAATCGCACGGTCGGGTGTAGTTACGTGACTTCCGCCACTCACTCTCTCCTCTCCACTTCTCCGTGCGGTGCGGGGGTTTCGGTTTCGAGCAGTTGCGTTTTTTGGCTTTATTAAAAAAATACGTGACTCTGTAGCAAAATATTAATTGGGTAGTATTCCGACACCATAATAAATCGCCTGGCAAAAAATGTAAAAAAAATTTGGGGGGTGTCAGTGTCCCTTTAATACTACCTGTGACTAAAACGTGGCAAGTTCATCGGCTACAAAAAGCCAGCAGCAGGTGACCTAGTAGGTTTGAATTTAGCTATAGTAAGTAGATTCAAATTAATTTAGCATATTAGGTTTTGAATCTAGCTATAGTGTATAGTAACACCACCTAGGGTCAAACAATGTTACATGTGACGTACACTACTACAAAACTTGTCGGAAAAGTGACATCAGCTAGATCAGAGTTGTCTCCCTCTCAGAGTCATGCTCGATCTGTAATAACTCAGACTTTTCACTTACCATGAAAATACACCAGCGAAGTTGACTCCGTAACCCGACTTGTTCAGATGGTTAAATCATCAAACGTTGCTCGACGTTTCGAGATGCTAACGTGTCTCTGAAAAACAAGACAACACAAGACTGTCATAATGCCAGTTTAAGCAAGTGAGAGTAGCTTAAATCGCAGTTGGCACTGGACATGCAAAGCAACCTTGCGAGTGCAAACGTGGAGAGCCAGAGGGCAGCAAACTTGTGGCCTGAGAATACTCTACAGAAATATAAATTAATTATGCAGTTCTATTTCGAAGTTAACTCGTAACATGCTAAAATATACATTAGAACAAGGCTTAACGCATGTTCAAAGTGGGAGCTTTGGAGGCACCATGTTAGATGCGGCTTATATTGTTACAACAGTTGTCGAAGAAGTGACGTCAGCTCCATCAGCGTTGCCACCCTCTCAGGGACACGCTCAATCTATAAAATATCAGACTTGTGACTTACCATACAAAGCAACGAAGCGAGGTTGACTCCGTCACTCGACTTGTTCGAAATGATTAAATCGTCAAACATTTATCGACGCTTCGAGATGCTAACTATATTTTCTGAAAATTAAGATGCACACAAGACTCAGAAATGCCAGCTTAAGCAAGTGAGAGTAGCTTAAATCACAGTTGGCACAGGAAATGCAAAATAACACTGCAGTGCAAGCATGGCTGCAGAGGCTACCAGAGACAGGGGCGGATCCAGAACTCCCTTTGGGTGGGGGGGGGGGAGTGATCTTAAGGGTACTATCCCTCTCAGTTTTTTCGTGTGCACTGGGGTCCACCCATGTCAAATAGCCCTCCGAGAAGGGGGGAGGGGAGAGGTCGACTTTGTTTGGGGGGGGGAGGGTGGCGGCCACCCGTCGCCCCCCCTCCTCCTTGGATCGGCCTAGCCAGAGATCAGCCACACTTGTGCCTAAACACCTCTACAAAACAAAAATGAACCATGCAATTCCATTTGTTGTCGAAAAAGTGACATCAGCTACATGAGCGTCTCCTCCCTCTCAGCGACATGCTTAATCTGTAAAAACTCAGACTTGTGGCTTACCATAAAGAAACAAAAGCAGAAGTCGACTCCGCAATTCAGCTTGTTCAAATGGTTAAATTATGAAACGTTGCCCGACGTTTTGAGGTGCAACTGTACTTTCTGAAAAACAAGACACAAGGTCGTCAGACTGTCAATTTAATCAAGTTAGAGCAGCTTAAATAACAGTTGGCACTGGACATGCTAAGCAGAGGTCGGCATTTTAGGTCGCCCTCACTCACCCTCACCCTCACAGCCGCACTCACCTAAGCCCCCTCACTCACCCTCAGCCTCTCTCACCCTCACTCCTCCCTCTCTCACCCTCAGCGCCTCTCACCTCACTCACCTTCAGCTCCTCACTCACCCTCATCCTCACAGTCACACTCACCTTCAGCCCTTCACTCACCCTCACTAATCCTCACGCACTCATGCAGCCCTCACGCACTCACCTACCCTCCCGGCCCTCGCTACCCCTCACGCACATCATGGCCCTCACGCCACCTCACCGCTCTCACGCCCCTCACTCACTCACGGCCCTCACGCCCCTCACGCACTCACCGCCCTCTACGGCCCTCACGCACTCATAGCCCTCACGCACTCACCGCCCTCCTTACACCTCACGCCCCTCCCGCACTCCGGCCGGCCCTCACACTCTCACCATCCTCACAGCCCTCTCCTCCCCCTCACGCACTCATAGCCCTCACGCACTCACCGCCCTCTCACCCCTCACGCCCTCCCGCGCACTCATGGCCCTCACGCCACTCAGGCCCGCTTCAGATGGGGAATTTCGCCCAGAAACTTGACGTCGCAACACCAGCAGCACGGGCCGCCCGCGTTCACACGCAGCGACCAATTGCTGCAATTTGCCATCATTGTCGCGGAAATTTTTATTTTTAGGCGCGGCTCTTAGGCGCCCGTTTCCGGCTTGAGCGGCGTCGCCGTCGGCGTCGCCGTCGGCGTCGCCGTCGGCGTAACCGCCCGAGGTCACGTGACCCCCAGGTCACGTGACCCCCAGGTCACGTGACCCCCGAGGTCACGTGACCCCCCAGGTCACGTGACCCCCAGGTCACGTGGTCCCCAGGTCACGTGGTCCCCCGAGGTCACGTGACCCCCGGATCACGTGGTCCCCCAGGTCACGTGACCCCCGAGTCACGTGATGATGGCGATGACGATGCGGATGCCGATGACGTCATCAGTGACGTGACCCCCGGTCACGTGACCCCCAGGTCACGTGACCCCCAGGTCACGTGGTCCCCAGGTCACGTGGTCCCCCGAGGTCACGTGACCCCCAGGTCACGTGGTCCCCAGGTCACGTGACCCCCGAGGTCACGTGATGATGGCGATGACGATGCGGATGCCGATGACGTCATCAGTGACGTGACCCCCAGGTCACGTGACCCCCTGGTCACGTGACCCCCGAGGTCACGTGATGACGATGACGATGCGGATGCCGATGATGTCATCAGTGACGTCACTGATGATGTCATCGGCATCCGCATCGTCATCGTCATCATCCCTGATGACGTCATCAGTGACGTCACTGATGACGTCATCGGCATCCGCATCGTCATCGTCATCATCATTGATGACGTCATCAGTGACGTCACGTTACCCCCCTCCCCCCCCCCGAGGTCACTTGCCCCCCCCCTCCGTACCCTTCCCTCCTCCTCCTCAAGAGCTGCGCTCTAATTCGGCGTTACAGGGAGTTGTAAACGGCTTTCACTTTTCTTGCACTATTTAGACACACTAATTACGCGCAATAAACGATGTTTTTATGCATTTAAATCTCGATGAGAACACTATTGCATCTTTTTGAAACAGTTTATTTCCAAAAACGATCGATTTCAAACCAGAACCAAGTATTTTGTTCTCATCATCATCGGCACGAGGTATCACGTAAAAATATCAAGTCCCTGATTGGATGCAACCGCTTCAAACGTCTTCGAATTGCTCCGGAGTTGCTCCCTTGTTTCGAGCCGGACCCGATCTGAGCAATTCATGTCGATCTAGGGAAAGCTAGGGAACAACCCGCCAGCAACACCAAAATTGTTGAGATAGTGGCTCCGTCTGAAGGGGGCCTCACGCACTCACCGCCCTCACGCCCCTCACGCACTCATGCCACTCACACACTCACCGCCCTCACGCCCCTCGCGCACTCATGGCCCTCACATTCCTCACGCAGTCACCGCCCTCATACCCCTCACGCACTCATGGCCCTCACGCCACTCACCGCCCTCACGCCCCTCACGCACTCATGGCCCTCACACCCCTCACGCCCCTCGCGCACTCACCGCCCTCACGGCCCTCATGCACTCACGGTCCTCACAGCCCTCAGAGCCCTCACGGCCCTCCCTCACCCTCACACTCATGAATTTTCCCGGTTCAGAAGCTCACTCATCCTCACCTCACCTGTGAAGATGAGGGTGAGTGAGGGTGAGTGAGGGCCCTCATTAATGAGGTTTCCCGATGTATGATGCTAAGTAGTCATGCAATGCAAGCATGGCTGCAGGTGGCTGCCAGACCGGCCGACTTGTGCTTTTAAAAACCTTTATGAAACAAAAAAAGGACCATGAGGTTCCACTTACTTCAAATTTTAAGAATTACTATTTAATAATAATACATTTAAATATCAAACAAATAAATATTTTGTGCGAGAGGGGCAAACATGTTGCGAGAGGATAATCTGAAAACTGGCAGGATGCCGGTTGCTGTAATTAAACAGATGCAGACTCCTGATAACACGGTATATTAATAGTATATCATGTTGGCGACATATGCTTTGACACTGTAGCACTCGCACTGCGTGCATGCATCACCGGTTCACAGCAGCGTATTGCAGCAAATCATGTATCGGCTTGGAGGGCTCAAGCATTTTTCAGATCAACCATCTTTGGTTACAATTATATAGTGACTTCTTATTTTAAATGAAAGAGTTGAAATGAAAGTTTTATTTGCATACAGTTTCTAGACTTCCATGTGAATCGTTTCTGTTGCTTTTTTAGTGGCGTGTCCCGGGGCATTTTTAGATTGAAAATTCGTACAACTGCCAAGTAGTCCTATTCGATCAAAGTATACACACAATATGACATCATTCGCTTCGATATTCGAAAGTTTTGAATATTCACAAGCCCTTCGTTACACTCCTCAAAAGGTTGGCACTAGCCACATTAGAGTTGTCTTCACCTTAGAGACATGCTAGACGTGTAGCAACTCAGATTTGCAATTACCACCAAAAAAAAAGAAACATATGGATTCAAGGGATTTCTGTGGAGACTTCATCTGAAGCCCTTCAGCAGCTCTAACTGTTGTGAGGGGCCGTCATTCGCTTCACTGTTCCCAATCTCTTCAACCCCCTTCTCTAGGTTGACTTTGAACATTTGTCTAGGAGGATATATTGTCTCATGAAATATTAATGCCATGCCTGCCTTATGCATACTCAACCTGGTGAAAATTAAGCCATTTTTTTCTACTATCACGTCAGACTATGGTGCAGTGCTAAACATGTTAAGCATGAAAGACTGCTGAACAAACAAATTCTATACAAGATAACCATGTTTCCCTGCCTTGAAAGTTACAGCCTAACGACAACCAGTGTTCACACGTTATAAATTCATGATGAAAATGCATCAGCGTAATTCTTTGTAAATGTAATACAACTCAAACACTTGGGAGTTGTGAAAAAAGGCATCACAGCACGACAAATGAAAGGGTAATATAGATTATGTCATTCTATGACATATCCTATGGACTTGAGGTATTTCAATATTTTCTCACCGTTGAATAAACTGTAGAGTGGCCGAGGCTTCTATTGGATAGGTAAATTACACACGTAAAAAGCTCCAAAAGGGACGCATACCGCCTTCAAGAACGGCATAAACCCCTTCAACATTGGTTGATGCTCAGTGACAAGAAAGAAAATGTCGTTGAAGACGCCTTCTGAAAAATATATGCGCTTGCATCTCAGACAATATGTATCGGCAGGAACGGTGGCTATGCTCCTTACAAACAGTCCGACTGAGGAGCAAAGATAAATGCATACAATCTTACAGTCCGTGGAACGGTGGTATTACGTGCCCTCCTGAGTGGCGCCGTGCGAGTATTGAGCGGAGGTATGTTTCTTTAATACACACATAGAATATTCTGAGCATAAAAATTAATATCAATACAATAGTCTTAGACCATGTTGTTGGGGCAAACCAGTGTACGGTGACACAGGTGCATTCTGTAAATGAGAAATTCATCGGCTACATTACGACTGCTAACCAGCGAACGTGCATCACGCAGTGGTGATACACCGGTGGGAATCAGTTCATCGAACGACGTTTCATTGACAGATCGTTCCATCGACACGCGATGTTTCATCGACAGCTCAGATTAGCTTTTGTGGGGTAATAAGCTGCATGAGACTGCCGCCGCGAAGTTACGTGTACGGGTCGGTTAGGTCGGTTAACATTTTTGGAATGAGCTGCCGCAGACTGTCGCCGCGAAGCTGTGTGAACGCAGGCGGGGGTGTGGGTTAACACGCACCCAAGTGATACACGCGTGGCGAAACGTCGCTGCAGCGTGAAATTCGCCTAAGGAGTGTCGACGAAACGTTCGTGTCGACGAAACGTGTGTCCATGAAAAGTTGTCGAGGAAACGTAATTCTGCGAAATGAATTTCGACGAAACAATATTATACCAGCCCATAATCACACTTACTAGGCGCGGCACCGCGGGCTTCTGTGGTAAGGGCTGACGCCTTTCCGCGGTGCCGTGGCTCCCCCGAGTCATTAAAGATGATTATGATTATGCTTATAATTATGATAGAGACCCCTCGGCGAAGTGAGAAGGCTACAGGCCGTGCGAGCAACGATACGAATCTCGTAAAGCGCACTCAGACAATGCGTTGTCACGTGCTTTAGTGCAACAGTTTTGCCAGCCAGCACGCGATAATAGCCTCCCAATCGCTACGAACGACGAACCTAGCGTATCAGCGAGCTCGCGACATGACACAAGGTTCAAACGAGCACTCGACTTGAGCTTTCAACTCTGAGAAGAACGTCAAACACGAACATGAAGTGCGATAGCGACGACCGTCATTGGACCCGTAAGTTTAAAGCGACGTAAATCCATGGTTTCGTTTCTTGCGAGGAAATAAGCGTCAAAAATAGGAACGCATATGTGACAGTCGCCAATCAATATTTATAAAAAGTGAAAGCCGTTTACAACTCCCTGTAACGCCGAATTAGAGCGCAGCTCTTGAGGAGGAGGGAAAGGCACACGGGGGGGTCACGTGACCTCGGAGAGGGGGGTCACGTGGCCTGGGGGTCACGTGACCTCGAGGAGGGGGGGGGATTTTCCCCGCTAAATTTACCGGGGAAAATTTTCCGCTAAATTTAGCGGGGAAAATTTCCCGCTAGATTTAGCGGGGAAAATTTTCCGCTAGATTTAGCGGGAAAATTTTCCGCTAGATTTAGCGGGGAAATTTTCCGCTAGATTTAGAGGGGAAAATTTTCCGCTAGATTTAGCGGGGAAAATTTTCCCGCTAGATCTAGCGGGGAAAATTTTCCGCTAGATTTAGCGGGGAAAATTTTCCGCTAGATTTAGCGGGGAAAATTTTCCGCTAGATTTAGCGGGGAAAATTTTCCGCTAGATTTAGCGGGGAAAATTACCCATCATGCACCGCGCGGTTACGCCGACGCCGACGCCGACGGCGACGGCGACGCCGCTCAAGCCGGAAACGGGCGCCTAAGAGCAGCGCTCTAAAAGGGCAGAACAAACTCACCGCTTTGATAACAACAAGAAAAGCCCGTACACCATCCGGAAAAACAAGGTAGTTTAACTTAGAACAGTCGGAACCGCAAGAACCACCAATCACCTTGACCCCTTGACAACAACAAGCGAGGTAGCAAAACGCAAAACCAGCGAGCGGAAATGGGTAAATGTCAAGGAGGTTATAAGTACTAAGAGGGGGCACGTTGCAGTATGTGTGAAGCCTAGTCATTGAAAGTTTAAACGATGTTGTGCTTAACATGACCTCCAGATCTCCCTGGCAATTGGTGCGCGTGACATTTCTCGTGCGAGGTGGAGGGTTGATTTTAGTAGGATTCCTTGTAGGCTTGCGCGCGCTCCGTCCGGTAGGTTTTATTAGATCGAAGGTATAGACGTGAAGCAAGCAGCTCCGTCCGGTCAGTCACGTGCTGGGCCGATAAGTGAGGAGGGTAAGGAGGAATATGAGAAAGAGGCTAGGCGTCAAGGGAGCTTGGCTTGCGGAGGCTACACGGCTGACGTCATGCCCCTCCAACGAGGTAGAGGGGCTTAGAGTGATAAACCGGAAGTTCGGAAGTGGCACCCCCCGGTTGCCGCCATTTTGTACGCAAAAGTGACCACACGTCACGTGACTTCACAAGAGCCGTGACGTCACCGGTAAGATGGCAGCGCCCAGAGCTGGGGAATGCGAGTTTGTTCGGTGCGCGGTAGCCGCGATGTGTAGCTGCTTTCCGACGACTTCGGTCTTCTTCGTGCTCGCTGACGCAGGTATAATGTGAAAATATGAAGAAATGAGACTTTATTACCTTTTTCCGCAAGATCGCCCTGTGTCATCTGGATATTAACACCTGCGAGACAGCATCAGCCGTATCGCCGTACCGGTGCTCGGATTCCCGGATGTGTTCGAGGGTCCATAGAACTTTGAGTGTTTTTAGCATGCGATTTTCGTCGCTTTCTCTTAGCTTTGTTTGAACGTTGGAATGTCTGAGAATCGACGCGAACTGTATACGTCGGACGTAGGGCCTAGGGGAATTCGTTTCAGCCCTAGGTAACTGCATAATCACAGCCAACTTTTAGCGAGGAAGCTCCTGCGATCTTTACGTTTTGTACTTGTAAACAATTTTACGATATAACTCCTAGCATAATATATTCGCATTTTTCTAGCTTCGTTTGAACGTCTGAGAATCGAAGCGAACGGTATACGTCGCGTGAGGACCTAGGGGAAGTTGTTTCAGCCCTGCGTCACCGAATAACCATAGAAACTTTTAGCGAGGAAGCTCCTGCGACCTTTAACCTTTTGTGCTAATCGACGATTCTACATTCGATCGCTTTTCTTCCTTTCTTTGTGAGTGCGAATTGCACACTTATTTTCAGCTGCGAGGATGACGTTTTTATTGAGTGGGGGGATGAATAAATCGTTGCAGGCACCTGCTTCAATGCTATTCGACTTGCTATTTTTGGTGTAGGCATAGATTAATTGCACATTTTTCTCTTTCGTAAGTTTTTTTGCAGCAATACTTTTTTTTCACCAAGAGTGCATTGTATTAGTCGGTCAATTATTTACTTGTTCTAGTTACCTGTACAAGATGATTCATATTTGTGTTCACCCCTTGCCCGAAAAGCAGTCTTGTTGAAAAATGTTGACTACCATTCCTTTCGGTCTCTTCAATAGACTTCTTTCTGAAGTGTGGGCTGCCTATACTTCGTATTACCATAACCTGGAAAAGGGCAACCGCCACAGCCCCCTCGTGCCAATCAGATTGACGGAGTGAAGGCATGTGAGAAATCTGTGCTGACGAGCACTCTGATGATATGTTGTCATGTGCCTCTCTCCAACATGCATATTGACTCACCAAGACTGTAGCCTTCGCCGCTTGCCAAATTGTGATGGAACGAATTACAGTAGCTACTGCTCTAATTGCCCAAGGCCTTCATACTTTGGGCATTTGTTCGACAAGAATGTTATGTCCGCCATCACTGTGAACTCGGCTGAGTGCCTATTGGACTCGAATGCTGCATTAGCGTTCGACGTGAACTGGGGTATATTCGTGTGCTTTGCACAGAAAAACAAATGGCGACAGTTGTGTTGCTTGATGGGGTTTTGCAAAGAGTCTATTGTGTCATACGTATTGGAAGTGTCCTGCTATATAACAATGCATGAACACATACCATTAAACTAGATGCTCAGAGGTGTGTTTGTTTTTGCAACTAACAAGTTACAGCAGTGTGCTTTAATGTTATTACCATGTGCGTAGTTTTAAGTATCCTCTCTGCAATGCCTACAAAGGCCCCTGGAGAGAATAAATTAATAAATAACATTTTCACATCACTGGAGTTGGTTTTCGGATGCGCCATATGTTCAGTAGAAGTGGAACGAGTGCAGCCCAATGCAACCAGTCTGGTATGTCCCATTAATTAATATTGAGGGGTCAGAGATGCGAGTGTCCTCAAAAGTTCCAGCACGTGCGGTGAACACAATTCTTTGTGTAGAGACTCTGAAGACGTAAAGGCGAGAGGAAATATGTTTATTAGGTTAGTGTATCAAATATGTTGATTTCCACTTGATTACGTAATTATTGGTTCTTTGCAAATGGTTCCATAACGAGTTCTTTCTGCGACAGTCTCGTGTCAGGCGTTTAGTCATAGTACCTGTGCTGCTTGTTGTCGGATGATGCTCCTGGCACGTCGGTGTTCAGTTTGGTCGAGTGGCAACTTTGACCGACTGATGCCGTCTTGTAATCATACGTCATGTGCGGCCACTGACATCTGATGCACTGAAGCTGCAGGGCTGGCTTCTAATCCGCAGATGTTCCTGGTAGTTTTCTGCATCAATGCAGCTAGCTCGGGCATGTATGAATGCTTCGGCGTTGGGGTGTCTCGTTGAATCGGCATTGAATAGTAACGGGTAGCCGATGGCGGTCGTCGTGACTTTGTGGCATAAGTCGCCCTCGGATCGTCAGATGCCGCTTCGCTCGAAGAAGACTCCAGATGAATAGCCTGTCGAACTTGTTCCGAAACAATCTCCGCAATCAAAATAAAAGCCGGCAACTGATGGCAGGAAGTAGCTTCCTGGTCTCCTTCCGGACAACGTCGTGGATGTCGCAGATGCCTGGGAGGCTGGCATCGAAGTTGCAGCTGGACGACTCGAGTGTCGGGAAGCTGAGGAGTTGTTGATAGCGACAGGCTCGGGCCTGCAGTGTACATTCAATGTTGGAAGCCGCGGTGATATGAACCCTTCGACTGTTGTCGTGGAGTTGCGGACAAGGCTGCCGGAGGTGTTGTACCTCACATGAGGCACATGGGATTCTTAGCTTCTTGCCTTCTGTAACATCAGGGTTGGCGTGGGTGCTCGATCACGCCCAAAACATCTTCCACGAAGGCGGTGACGCTCTTGCTGGGGCCGCATCCTGGACAGAATCAGGGATTCGGCTATCCCTGGTCAATGTTGGCTGATGAACGTGCACTTCAGCTCGATCATGCAAACTTCCCACGACGTTAAGGAGGATTCGTGCTTCTCAAACCAGTGCCTGGCAGTTTTTTCCACGAGAAGTATAGGTTCTGCAGGAGCTGGTTGTCCGTCTACCCACTGTGGAGGGCGACACGGCCATATATTTCAATCCAGCCCTCGACGTCTTCATACACCTTGCGTGAAAAAGCATCGGAGTGCGAGGTGCGACGGGCATGCAAGCGATGATGGGAGCGGACGTGGTTTGCTGCTACAGGTTTGTCATTGTTGGCTTAGTCAGCTTCGGTTTTTCTGGCAAAAGACCAAATTCCGGTGGTTCTTGCTGGTAGCAGCGACTGGCTCGGATTTCAGGTTCTTCGTGGTGCATTTCCAAGGTTCGTCCTTGCGGTACTCGCTCGTCTTACGGTTTTTTTGCCGGGCTTGGGATAGGACTTGGTTCACGGCTCGCCGGGCGTTTAAGACGCGGGATAATCCGCTACGCGTGTCTTAATTGTTATCGGGCAACTCGGCTGAGGAGCCACCAGGGTCCACATAGAGTGAAGGGCTATGGGTAAAGTGTGCAGCACCTCCACCAGAACATACGATGACAGCTGAGCATGGCCTGGAACTTTCCAGAATAGTAAATATTGATAGAAAATAGGACTGGATCAAGCATCTGTGACAATATAACAAAACAGACAGAAGAGAGTCTATCCTGATCACTAAAAAAGCTGCACTGCTTTAGAGGCATTCTATGTACGAATAAATCCTCTCGTTCGGGGATTGGTGACTGCCGTGGACGAACTGAACTGAAATGGATGTGGGACCACTTTTCTGGTAATGAGCCGACTACAGACTGTCGCCGCAGAGTGGCGTGAACGGGTGAGCTGGGTAGGTAACACGCGCGATGAAATGCCCATATAGCATGTGATTCGCGTACCGAGTGTTGATGAAACGTTTGTGTCGACGAAACGTGCGACAGACACAGCGGAATCAATACCAACTGCAACACCTGTGCTCCGCGAAAGTGCACGTCCACGCCAGAACAATCTAGGAAGCAGCACAGCATCACCTAAAGCACGGCACAGGAACTACCAACGAAGCACTTAAAGACAGCTCTTCGGTGCGCCGCACTCCTGTGCTGCGTGAAAGTGCACGTCTTGGCCGGAACAATTTGGGTAGCAGCACGGCATCATTTAGCACGGCACGAGAACTGCCAGCTTCAAGACAAGCTTCAACATTTGTCAAAAAGTCAGTGTTTTCAACACTGCTCTCTATGTCTATTTGCTGGATCGCGTTTGACCAGCTTCACCTATGGACCGGAATGCAATTACTGGCGGCCATCTTTAGGTAAAGTTATATCATCTCTAGCCATCATAGTAATATGGCGGACAGCGCAATGGCGGCAGGCTGCCATAAAATTGCCGTGGATCTAGTACACTGTACTGTGGGAGATATTTCGTGCTTGATTGCAGTTGTTCGACGACGCAGATTCTTGAAACCCGGCGTGAACAATAGCCTCATCTTTGAGGACCCGGAGAAATTTCTACGAAAGCGCAGCACCGGGGAAAGCAGCGCAGCTCGCATCGAAAGCAGACTCCGTACCGGCGTCTGCTTTCGATGCTAATTTCGATGCGACTTTCGATGTGAGCTGTACTGCTTTTCCCCTGGTGCTGCGATTTCGTGAAACTTTCACCGGGTCCTCAAAGATCGGGCTACCGTTCGCGCTGGGTTTCAAAAACATGTTTCGTCGAACAATTTCAATCAAGCACGAAATATCACCCACCCTATTTTGACGGCAACCTGCCTCCAGGCTGCCGCCACACCTGCCAAAACGCTGTCTGCCATAGATGGATGACAGTGGCTGCAGGAGCTGTACCTTGGCTAAAGGTAATATAACTCTACTTAAAGATGGCGGCAGTGACCGCATTCGCAGAGCGGGCAAACGCGATCCAGCAATTGTCATTGAGATCAGTGGTTTTAAAATTAGTTTTTCGTGCAGTAATTTTATAAAATGTCATAGCTGATGGCACCATTATAACCGTTTCAGTAAAATAGAATGTTTCTTGGACAATATGTCCTCCAATAAACAGAAAATTGAAATAAATAAATAATACCCTGGGGATATTTTTGTCACAAACGTGATAGTGAAAGTAGCGAAAGAATTAGCTGAAATTGGCTCATTGACAATTTTAACTATTTGTCGTAGTGGTCTTTCATTATGATCCAACATGGTTCTGACAAATTTATGTCTTGAAAAATTGTATCCCGCCTTGCACTATCAACTGACGCGACTTTAAGCTTTCAAGGGTGCTTGCTGCACCGTTACGATAGACGGAGATGAGCGACAAGAACACATCTTCAGAATGGCAACACTGGCCGCTGGTGGAGCATTTGTCAAGCAGCCCTATGCCAATCTGGCGTTCACACAAACAGTGCGTGACAGATTAACATCGCTTAGCGATCGGTGCTTTCGACCCCTACATTCGGTGTTCGCCCCTCCAGAGGAGGAGAAGCCACCAAGTGAAAAAGATGTGAAGAAGACAGACATGGGCAGTATCGAAGAGACATATGTCTTCGATACTGTCGTTCCATACATTTTGTATATCGTTAGTGTTTATTGCTTGCCTGAAATGAAAGTATCGGTATATCGGCATCGAAAATACACCTTTCAGCAGAGATTAAAAGCAGAACCAACCCAGTGGATACCGCAAGAACGAAAAGCATAAGAAAGAGTTCCAAGTTTTTTCGTTTTTATAGGAAAGTGGTCGGACACCTGTTCGAATGAAGAACATTAGTTTAAAAAAACAAAACTTGCTACGCTGCTTATGGAAGTGTTCTTCTCTTTCAAACGTCACCACGCTTCAGTCCAATGCCTAAGTTCATAGAAAGCTGCAGTGTTGCCATTGCCTCGGCCGGCTTATTCATGCGAAATATTAACTTCATTTGGGCAGTACCGAAAGTGCAAAAAATAATTCATATTAATAATAAATAATGTAAAATTGTGATGAAGAGATCAGGAGAGCTAATGCACGTTTTGTCAATTGTCTCAAATTTAAACGAAAACTAGAACGTCCCCTCCTCGACCGTAACAGCTGACCTTGTATTCTGACTAAACTTAGTCAAGGTAGGCCGACGTTTATATTTTATATTTTTTATTTTGGCTTTTTGACCCCAAAATATAGAGCTTACTGGATAAATTCGCATCCATACCAGTTTTACAAACTGTTATGTGGATTTTTTTATTCATTCGTAAACACGCAATCTTTACAAAAGGCGAGGGGGCAAGGGAGTTGGTGCATGTTAAACATGGTAAATTTACCTGAAGACAGATGTCTCCTAAAAGTCAAGTCAAACAAAGATAAATATGTCTCTTTTTAGTTGTACTGAATATAAAGACGTAACTCTGTGTTTGTACGGAACCCTAGCTATCTACGTATATAACCCGGACGACATCACACCCGCTAAAGAGGCTCAACACCACCATGCTGCACTGCCTCGACATTGTTGCTGAGCGCGGTGACCTCAGAGCCAGTCAAAACAGAGCCTTTGTTGAGATCTCATCGGAGGTCTGATTTGCCATCCAACCTGTGAAAACCCAAAGAGTAAAAATAATAATTTTAGTTTACAAAAGCTCGACTTTTGTCAAAAATTGATAAAAAAATTTTCAAGAACGATGACGTGAACCACAGCGAAAGGCTTGACGCATTTCTAAATCAACGATAGATGGATGATAAATTCCTGGACAACAATCTAAAAAAAAAAAACGTTCACCTATGACCAGTAATAAGCGATCCCTGGAACTAAGGGCCCTGTAGAAGTAGGAAGGACAGAATAAAATTTCGAGCGTGGCATGCTGCCGGGATCCTGCACTGCACTACATCACCCTAAGAAAAACAATATTGAGGCAATTTCACCGGAGTCCTTTCTGCCATCGTGAATACAATATGTTTCACTTTTAGGAAAGCATTTTGTGCAGGGTGTACCAGCCACGTAATCACCATGGGCACCAGTCAGAAAGTAAAGAATATTGAAAAATTAAATGAACGTGCAAACATAAAAGGCGCGGTGCAGAACGTTTTAACTTAAACCTTCCCTGGTAGGGAAATAAAGCGAAATAAACTTTTACCCGCATTCATGTTTGAATGATTTAATAGTTACCAATCTTCACATTCCACTCATGCGTTCGGCACCGCAGTTAGGAAAAGGTACAAATAGTTGGGTGAAAAAACCTTTTAAAAGGTTTTACTTCGCAGTTTTTTTAAGCAAGGAAGTGTTAGTTTTTTGTTTGTTTTGATTTCAAGAAAAAGTTTGGCAAGGCTCATCTAATGTCAACTCAACAGTAGCTGTCATGAATTAATAAAAAAAAAGTTCATTTATTTGCAATCGGAATTCAGCCCAAAACTTCATTGTCTCCCGTTGAAGCTGTTTTGTATTTACTTTATTTAAAGTATATAGCTCACCGAGATTCATTCGGATATTTTTTTATTCCAGTCGACTTGGGTGCACCGAAAAACTGGCTGGAAGTCAACATGACCAGTTAGTTCAGAATTCGGAACAAAGGATTCCGTTCTGAGTGTCAGCGATTTTTAAATTGATGCTCCCAGCGCGATAAAAAAAATACCATCCAAAATTATTTGTGAACGAAATTCGCTATATAAAATGATAAAAAACCTACGTGACTTTTTCTGCAGACGTCTACGTTGCTTGCTCAAATAAAGCTTTAAAAGCGAAACGATATCACTGAAATTCTCCGTTGGCTCTTAAATGCTTAAAAGATTGTTAAAAAAACCGTCGAAAGCATTAACTACTGTTGATGTTTTTCACGATTTTTCTAGCAATCTTTTACGTCGTTAAGAGCCAACAGAGAGAATATCAGTGATACACAATATTTGCGGACTATATAGTTCTATATATTTCCCTAAGAAAAGTTGACTGAAAATTTGGCACATTGCAGATATTTTGCTTACGAAACAGTATTCTTTATTTGGGCAACCTTTTATGTTTGGACGAACTAGTCAAACAAAAAGGCTTCATTTTCTTTACGCAATTCTCTTAACCTTATGACTTGTTTCTGCTGCATTGCAATGACATATTTATAAGAGAGAGCGCAGTGAGTCGCTGAGTTCTGAAAATCTTACTCCAGCATTATTGACATGCACTTTTTCTTATCGTACATTTATTAATGACGCTGTAATGTTTCGTAGCAAGCAAAAGGTTTTCTAGTTTACTAGTCACATTTAATGAACCACTTCATATCCTTCAAACGCTGTCCCCACAATGGTGACCGTACCCATAGAAACGCCTGTCAAAACCAGTTGATTTGAAACTCGGTCATGTCACTAAACTTTCTGAGTCTAACCTGCATCTTTATCGATTCAGAATAGCTTGGCGCGCCGCTAAGAAGCCAGAGCAGTATGCACAAGAAAACGCAAAATCTTGACTGAAATCAGCCCCTAACACCTCCCATGGAGTACCCCACTTAACATCGATGACTTCTATGTTAAGCTCAGGCCAATGTCGGAAAGTTTTTTCACTTTACGTCGAGGAACGTCCCAAAATAAACGTTCCGTAGATCTGAAAAAAAAATGGCGAGGACGGTAAATGGGAGTTCATGACGCCACCAGAACGTTTTACGTTCAACAGTCTCGGAATAGGTTAAGTAATCATTATGCGGGTATCTCAAAAAGGCTGATGAAAGCATTGACAATAAAAGCCCTACCTCAAGGTCATCACGTCGCCGGAAACCTGGGATATCTTCCAAAGATATGGCTATTTTTACACATTTCAATATTGGCAGTCTAACTCAGTAATTCATCTTGCTTGACACAGAATTTTTCACGTACCTTGCTGTGGCATATCTAAACAAAAGAGCAGCGAGACCTTATGTATAATTCAACCTGTCAAAAAATTAGGCTTCGATAACTGTCCGTGTTATCATCGTGCCGCTAAAATTAGTCCCGATTTTGGTACATTTTTTTAAAACTAATTGTGTTGCTCACAAAACATGTGAGCTGTCATGATATTTTGGACTCTTCAGCAAAGAAGGTGCTCGGATAAACGCTTCTACAGAAATTTGCCCCCACTGATGGCTCCAAAATGAATTTATTTACGCGAATAACCGTAGTAGAAACCATATGGCTTCTACTCCGTTTCTCTCAGCAGTTTTCTTAACGTATTAATCGAACCAAACGACTACGTAGTCATTTGGTTCGATTAATATTTAAAAAAAAACGTTTTTCGTCAAACCCCTGCTCGAGTTGACGGCGTAGGATTTAGTTTATTAAAGCTTGAGGAATGTTACGGGCAACGCCTTAAACGAAATTCATCAAGAATAATTAATCAACTAAGTGGTTAGCTAGCCGAGTCGAAATGCTACTATATAATTTGAAATGTTGCCTGATTGTACATGCAATAATATTCATTTCGGAAACACGATGCGGGTATTTTGCATAGCTTCAGCGATGAGTACAGTGCGATTTATTGAAAACATTTAATTTCATTACTTGTCTTTCGGGCATACATTCACATCGATTTGCGGTCGAGCGTCTAAAACGCTAAATTTGAACGTTTTTTCATCGTAGGTGGGTTGTGTTTCCCACCCACTTCGTTGCTGTATTTCCTAGTCATTTGTCGACCGCAAATCCCAACTGTTTTGAGGACTGTCTTTGTGCCCCGTGTTAAAAATGGGCGACGACCTCTATATTTCTAGAGCTCGTGTGGGTACGTTTTGTTCAAAATGTGCAGGTAGAAAGAAGAATGAGCCCTTAAGTTTCGCAAGTAGTACCTCATTTCTGCGCAAGGTGCTCCCCAGTGCTCACATTCTACTAGTAACGTTCTGCACTGCTTAACTGCTGATATGTTCCGGCGATATCGAGTCAAGCCTGTGCCCATTGACACAAAGTTTGATCAAATACTTGAAAAACTGAACACTGTCATCTCTGAAAATGCAAGGTATTAGAAAGAGACCACGGACAAACTATACCAACTCACGACGGGGATCGAAGACTTAACAAGCAGGGTGTCTAAACTAGAAGGCGCGGTAGGCGAAATCGCGGCAGAACAAACAGAAGTAAGGCGCACAAACGAGATGGTTACAGAAATTTAGAAACAAATCCAGCAAGTGTCTTCAAAACAACAAGAAATTTATTAACCTACCTATTCTCAAAGGAATTCCTGAACAAGGAAATGATTCATGGTCGCAGACAGAGCGTATCGCACGCAGTTTCTTTTCGAACCGTTTGCAGATAAACGCCAGTGACATAGGAGGAGCACACTGCTGCATTGGTAAAAGGAGAAGGCTTTCACAGGCCAATTAATAATACATTTCTAAACTTCAAAAGCAAGCACGAAATACTTTATGGGGCATCGAGGCTGAAGTAAACTGACAGTCCTCGAGTCTGGACTGTATAGGACTACTCGCCAAGAGTAATGCTAATTCGGAAGAAGCTGTGGGAGTTGGGAAGTCGGTGCGAACTACAAACCATGAAGTAAATTTGGTTTATGATAACCTTTTTGTGAACAACTTGATGTACATGCACGATGTCGAAAGTGATAGAGTACTACTTATCTCGAGAGAGCCTGGAACAACTGACGAGCCACATGTGCGTCCGCAGTGACGCAACAGCAATCCCAAGCCCCCAAAACCCCCTTTCCCCCTCGGTAGGCAAGGCCGCCCTCTTTTCTTTTCTTTGGGCAAACTTCAGAAGCCTTTTATCAAAGCAAGATGAGCCAGCGGGCACCATCGTTTCTTGTTCCTCCGAATTAATCATTGGAACCGAAACATGGCTTTCCGATAGGACTCCAAACTCTGGATTACTACTAAACACAAATTTCAACATATTTAGTAAAGACCGAGTGAACAAACAGGGCGGTGGTGTTATCTTCGAGGTCCTCAGGGACATAACCTGCACTGTGTTTTCCGTTGGCTCGCGTCTTGAAACCCTTTGAGTGTCTATTTTCTATATTTAATTTCAAAATGTTATAGTCGGTGTTTGCTATCGCCCGCCTGATTCAACGTGTGAATTTGTGAATGAATTAACCACTATTTTCGAACATATTCAATCAAAGAATTCACGTTCAGTGATTATTTTGTCTGGGGATTTTAATTTCTTAGGAATTTATTGGGTTAACCTTCATGCGTGTACCACCTGTTCACAGAAAGAAGTCTCCAAGCTTTAATAAAATGTTAAATTATTTTTCAGTTAAATAACTGGTCAATCAGCCTACGCGAGGTGATGGCGTACTGGACCTTGTTTGTACCTCCCACCCCGAAAACATGACTGTACGTGTTATTGACGAAATTAGCGACCAGAAACTTTTTTACTTCAGCTATAATGCTGTGAGACCTATACGAAAGTCGATTTTAAAAAGGTCATTTGTGATTATTATAAGGCAAATAGTGGTGCCATCAAGGACTCTCTTAAACTTTCTGGCGCAATATGTAAGCAAGTGCCACGCACGCCCAAATGAATACAATTGGAAATTTACAAAAAAAAAAACTACTACTGATACGTAAAAACTATCAAAACGTTGGTTGCCACCCCAGGTGAGAACTGTCCCTGGTTTTCGCGAAGTGTAAAACGGGTGATCTCGAAAAACACAACACTGCTCATAAAGACGAATTCTCGGTTTGATAGTGTCCTGAGTGCTATTGATCGACTACCCACAAAATGAAGCCGAGGGCCAAATTGGGTGTGCTCTAATCTACTGAAACTGACTAAAAGTGCGTCAGGCATTTTGCTTGCCAGCCTGTTCCAGCAGTCACTTGACACCGGTTGTGTACCGACCGACTGAAAATGAGCAAATGTAGTCCCAATTCATAAATCCGGAAATCGAAACTGTACAACAAAATATAGACGCATATCTCTGACATCTGTTTCATGCAAAACTTCTAGAACATATAATCTATTCATCAGTGATGAAGCACCTTGCGACTAACAATAGACTTCTCCCTAACCAGCATGGATTTCAACGCGGTCTCTTATGCCAAACTCAGCTATTCGATCTAGTAACTGATCTGCACGCAAACATACATGCATCCTCGCATACCGACGCTGTTTTCATAGATTTCGCAAAAGCCTCTGATCGAGTATCACACAATCATCTTATTAAAATACTTTATATATCTTAACATTAACGCAGAGGTAATTACGTGGGCTCGAGAATACCTCAACAACCGTATGCAAACCGTAATAGAATAGCAAATCACATCAGTTCACCCCTCGTAAGTGCCAAATGTGGACTGCCACACGGATCTGTTCTTGGGCCACTTTTGTTTTTAATTTAGATACATCCCCTCCTAACGATTTTTCACAAAAGATTCGACTGTTTCCAAACTACTGTATGGTATAACATCACATATCTCATCAATCAAATTGCATTTCTCTTCAAAAGAACTTGAATTTCATATTGCTATGGTGTGACACATGGGAAATGCAAATATATATAGAAAAATTTAAAACGATGACGTTTACTAACTGTTCTTCCCTATTACAACATGACTGCACCCTCATAGATTCAAAAATAGACAAAGTAACGTCATTTAAATATCTGGGTGTTCATGTAAGTCTTTATCTTTCATGGAATAATCAAATAGACTACATTCTTAAAAGAGCTAATCAATCTATAGGATTTATGAAAAGACATGCATTTGTACATTGCAACAATCGAAACGAAACTACTAGCATACACTGCTCTGATTAGGTCAAAGCTGAAGTATGCATCTATAATTTGGAACCCGCATCAAGAGGCTAGAATTTCTTCAAAACAGGACAACTCGATTCATACTAAAACGATACACACCTGCAAGCGTCACACAACTTAAAGCCTCGATTTGCTCTCAAATACTTCAGCAGAAACGAAATCTTGCTAGGCTATCGCATTTTCATAAGCTCTTTCACACTTCAGCTGAATTTCGTGATAATAACGTGATCCCCCCCTTCCCTTCCCCCGCATCTTTCCTCGTCATTATCACCCCAGCAAAGTTCATATTCCCATAGCAAAAACTAACTTGTATAAATGCTCTCCGGTTCTGCAGGCCATAGGCGACTGGAACGAGTTCGCAAGCGAAATCGCACAGAAAACAAACCATGACACCTTTGTTTCATTGTTATGTGTCTCTTTATTATGACATATATTTTGTTCTTCTTGTCTAAGTAGCACGTGTACGTTTGGTGCCTTTGTATTTCCACCTGTTAATTTCATCATCGCTGAGTAAGTCTTTACTATAAGGTTTTCTATGAACCCTCTTTTTGGTAGTACTTGTACATGTCTTTTGTATTACTTTTTTAATCTCTTAGAGCTTACACATGCTGGTGCGAATGACCATGGTCCCGCACACCAGCATGTTGTAAGCTCTAAGTAACATGTGTGCATGCATGCACCATGTTACGCGTTATTGAGCTCTGTTAGCGTGATTATGTTTCCTTTTATATTTTCATACAATTAGAACATTGTGCGACTATGGTGGCATTCTATGTACCCCCTCCCCTTATGTAATGCCCCTGTTGGCTTTTAGAGGTAATTAAATAAATAAATAAATAAATATGCGCTGAAGGCAGAAATAGGGAAGAAAAAACCTATTTTTACTGATGTCGTGCTGCTACCTACTAAGTTGGAAACGAGTCACTTACATTAACACATGTTATTCAAATATGATGCAGTATTTTAACACAACACAGTACTTTACTGATCTAGTTTCCTTGTTAATATTTCCAGCAGCACCAACATAAAAAAGGAAACACAATGCCAACAAAAATGGCTATTCTAAATCAAGAAGCTAAATACAAATTACATTATGGTTTTAGATAACTTTATTCGTAAGAAAACTTGTTCAATAGAAGGTTCAGTTATGCACTAACTTTTCAATAAAATTCAAAAGTGAAAATCAACTTGCAGTATGCTTTGCAAACGAGAACAAAGTCAAGTCCCCTTTAAAATATAGTTCGCTGATTGTTTATTAAGATTTTAATGCATCAGAGTGTACGCAGCCATGACCAAGGTTACGCTAGTTACTACACCATAAAAGATATATGTTTTTGACCTGTTCTTCGTAAAAAGTATCTGATTACTCAATAAAACAAAACCATATTGACGCAATATTAAATTAATCGGTAGGTTAATTCATCAATATTTCAGAGGTATAATATCAACCCTTCGGCTACGCACTAACCGCGCGCATTGCACCACAAGAATACATCACCAACACCAAAAGAAAATTTTTCGGTATCAACACAAAAACAAACAGAAAAAAAAGTACATCGTCTCCATAGCGAACAGCTGTGGGCCCGCACCATTGAGACCCCGGGGGGAACTGCATGGGAAATGTCAGCAATGCCCTCCCTTCTCTTGGCCCGGACTGGTAATTAGCTGGGCAAACAGAGCCGAGGATTCGGTGGCCGGGCGTCCCGCCGTGCAGCTCTCCTTCTTTTTCCTGAGCGTGGATAATGGCAGGAAAGGCTTCGGTAGAGAGCCTCTATTTTAGAGAGGGGTAACACACACCCTTGAGAGCGTATGTAATTTGATGGCGGACGGCTCCAAGCGCAGATTGATCGCAAATGGGCATGCGTCGCGTTGTCGCGGTGCGAGGACGAAAGTGGGTGGAGAGAGGCTGAGACGCTTGCAGACGATCGAGGCATTTGACTCCTGCTCGCAGGCTCGAATTAGCGAACGCTGCCCATACACCACGTGACCTCTATCGAACGGGTGGAAACACTCTCCAGTCAAGGGACCCTAGGCTTTTGGCTTTCGGGTACGCCATCCAGTGTTGCAGCAGTCGACCGAGAAGCAGCTTGGAATTACCGCTGGCGCCGGTGCCGTTACGCCGCCGACGTCGAGGAAGGAAACCTTTGCTCTGGCGTCTATACGAGCGCGTGCAGCCTGCGGCCGGAACGCGCGCGGAACCTAGGAGCCCTTCTGTCGTGTCTTTTCGTCTAGGCTCGTTTATTTGTTTCTCAAATTACGTTCGTACGCGTCGTTATTTTTATAATAAATATACTTTATAAGGAGGTGTTTACACTGTATAATGCAATCAAAAAAAAAAAAAACTTCTGGCCGGTGTTTTGTTTGGCGTTCGCGCGTATGGACTAATGCTTTGCTTGTTCGCTTTCCGAAGCGACGATGTCTCGCGCGTGCTGAACCGCGGAGATGGAACACTGGGATGTGAATCTGTAAACACTGGAAGGGTGTACACCCAGGGCAGATCATTTCGCGACAGTTAAATTAGTATAGGAGATATCAATGCATAAACTAGAAAGCTGTAGCTATACGAATTAATTGATTACAAACTAAAATACCTTCCGATAACTAAACAAAAAAGCGTATGTGCGGTTAAGTTGCTACTCCCACGCGAATACATTCGGACACAGATACCATCGAAGTAAGTTTGTTCGCACATATAGGATTTCACTTTCTGGATGATGATTCAACCTTAGAAACAGCGCTAATTTCCAAACGGTATCAACCGATGGGATTGAAAACTCTTTTGTGAGATAAGGAGTGGCGGTAATTTGTTTCGCTTGTTTTCCGCGTTATGTTTCTGACTCCTGTATGTACAAAATAGCCGCAGGCTCTACGGAACTCAGGACATTCAAACATAGCTCCCCGTTATATAAAGAAAAAGAAACAATCTTTTTGTCGACATTCACCGCGGTTAAATGGCACGTATCTGCTTTTACCAACACCGAAGTCGCCATATCTAACGTCTTTCTTCGTGTGACTATTTTTTTAGTAGTCTTAAACAATTTTAGCGTGTTTTAATTTCTGTCCAATTTTCCACTAATTTATTTTTGTCATGTGGGTAAGTGTTTATACCGAAATATAGATTATGCAAAAACTGAGATCGAAAATTTATTTGAACATACGGAAAAGAACGGCAGATTATACTTCATTTTATACTTCCCAGCATTGTCCTGTCGTGTTTGTTTTTCGTAGTCAGCGTTTTCTGACTACTTTTCCCCATAATGTGTCAACCAACTGGCCTAGTTCACCATCTTATTAGAGTTTATTTCCTCTGCGTGGAGCGCTTCTTCTGTGGACAATAACTGTTTCCTTAGTAATCCCTCCACAGCATTGTCCTGTCTTGTTTGTTCTTCGTGGTCCGCGTTTTCTGAGCTGTTTTCCCCATAGTGTCAACCAACCAGCTGGCACAGTTGACACCCTTATTTCGCAAATGAAGGTCCGTCTTTGCAGCTTTTTTTCACCAGTCTTTCTCCGTCATACACTTGACGGAAGATACATATTATCTTTTTTAATTTATGTATTTTTTTATTTCTTTGGGGGAGGAGGCAGGTTGAATCTGTATTTCCTACAGGCTGCAGGGCCCTGACACACAAGCCATGTTGGCTTTAACGGACATGCTGAACGATATCGTTTTGATGAATAATGTAAACAGAAGAGGCCTGCTTGGGTGCCCGACGCCCTGGGGCTCTTTTTTCCTCCGTTTTTAGTAACAGCTTAACGCCCTTCCGCCATCTAGTGGGCTCATATAACCCTAACTTGCAATGCTAGAGGCGATACATCTCCTTGGCATTTCATGAAGATCCACTTTCCACACTTTGGTGAGCCACCATCTGACCTCCATCTAAACCTCGACTTCCCTTTGGGGCCACCAAACTTCTGCGCTTGTAAATATCATCTGCTAATTGCTAGAATTTTGTCAATTGACGCCACCTTGAGCTGACGCCAGACCTAGCTGAGACCACCACATCAAGTTCCGGTTTCTCCTAGATTCTCAGTAGCGGTAATTAAGAAGCCAGACGCTGTCTCTACTAAGCCAAGTGAGCACACATGTCAGTCTACTTTCTGGTTGGGCCGGGGAACATGTTTGTCGGTACTAATGGTCTTTTGTTTGAAGTTTGCTTCACTACTATTTTACTTGTGTCATCCTACCGTGTCTTCAACAAAATGCTCGAAGTGTCGCGAACCGGTACTAAACCCCTCCATGTTTCAAAAGTAGCGCAAGGTGCGTCGATGCACGAGGCACGAGCAACGTGCAGCCCTTGGGAAGATTATGGCAGTACAGCGCAGCACTGAGCTATACTTCGTTTCAGCTTGGGTCCAGAGACGCAGCCGATGCTACAAGCGCGAGCTCCGGGCTTTCAGCGTCCCTGCCAAGCACGCGCGCTCGTGCAGTCAAAGCACTGTTCAGGGCGTTCGCGGCAGCATGCTCGCGCTTGTAGCATCGGCTGCGTCTGGACCCAAGCTGAAACGAAGTATAAAATTCAGATACCATATTCTTCCCAGAAGTGGCGCGCGGAACGTGTCTCGAGCATTTCCACAACAACGAATGGCGCCACTTTTCCCAGGATAAAGGGGCTTTAGCAATACCACCTAGAAGACAGGGCCTGCGCGTTTCCTTATCTAAACGGAATCACTTGAAGATCCCCTCAGCGCACCCTAGGCAGCCCGGATGAGCACCATTGTTTGCTACATCATCTGCGACATGGTCCGCTCCATAGCCTGCTTCAGTGGCCACGCTTAGATTGAGCTTATATTAATAGGCTGCTGAGACAATATCGCATCGAAGACAAGGCCTGCGCGTTCCCTCCTCTAAACGTCATCATTAGTAGATCCCTTTAGAGCCCCCTAGGTATTCGGATGATCACCATCGTCTTCTCTATTGACTGCTTCAGTTGTCATATTTACCCTCCCTGGCCGTAACTTCACCTACCGCTTCTACAGTATAAAGGGGCGGTCAGTTGGGCTCCAGTTCAAAGTCCCTGCAGTCAGTTTCCGCGAGCGAAATTGGGCTTTTGTGCTTGAAGCGATACGGATTTCTCAGCCATTAGGTAGTGACGCTAGGTACTTCCTCGTCCCCATGGAGCTGGTCAAGTGACATAAAAATCCCTCTTGGCCGCAGCCGCGGCAGCGGCCACAAGATGAGCAAACCGCCCCTTTGGAGCACTAGTCAAGACAGCTGTCTCTACTGTCTCGACCAACCCGGGATCTCAGTGTGCCCACGGCAGCCCTTTCCCTTGGTCCAGAGCATGACTGCTCTACAGCGTGGATGGCGTGATTCTCATGCATTGACTTAGATACGTGGTGTGTAAACCGCTAGGAGAGCAGCATTTTGAACTATGAGTGCGCTGGCGTAAATGAATGGAGACAAATGTATTTTTCCTGGTAAAGTATTTGGTGACACTCTCAACTGGCATGCTTGCAGCCACGCTAGCAATGGCCGTGGTGAGGTGACTCGCATCCCAAATGTCTCAGGATGCCTCCGTCACATTTCAAAGACTGCGTTTATGTGCTTGCAAGAATGGGACATTTACAAAAAAAAATATAGCAATTCATACAAGATAGATATTAAACATATTTTTAATGAATGTGTATATGCTTGTAGTTTAATTTTATTATCACTGCAGGTTCAGAAGATTAATTGAAAACAAAATGTGATTTATTTTTCTGGATTTGTAATTTATGGTTCCAGGTGCATCAGCAAATTACATCATAGTTGCATTTTATCACTCTAGACGTTCGGGTCTATTCAGCATGAACAAAGTGCATTTTTGATCGTGATCATACTAAAAATAGCATGTTGCTATTTTAGTGGTTGCTGCTCGTGAACTCGAGAGACTGGAATTGCAGCTATTGCCACTTTAAGATGTAACGAGATTTCAGCTGCTCGTCAGAACATAGCCAGGAGGTGGAATAGGTCGTCAATCTTTTGGTGGGGCGTGATTGTTATTAGACCATGAAACTTCCAAAATTGCGTTTCCCATGCGATGTCAAGAGGTTGAAAAAAAGTTTCGTGTCAAGCCAGCCTAAAAGATCTCTGTTTGCTACATTGTTACAGGTTTGTATCCTTGTTCCTTTTTTCTTTTCTATAGTGATTTACAACTGTTGTGGGCAACCCCGGAGCCCACCCCCGAGCGCTGCACCTCATGCGGCAAAAACCAGCAAAAAGAGGCGAAAGAGGTCTAGCAGACAAGGCCCTTCATGCAATCGATGCCCCCAGCCCGACATCCCACAAGACCACATATTGTATGCAATAAACCAATTGTCGTCGTTAACCTGTTCCGACTACGACATGGTGGCTGCGGAGGGATCCAGTGTTACCCATGACAAGAACAAAGGCTATATAAAAATGATAGGAGAAGTGAACATTGCTCTATGCGTTTATGCTATTTGTATTGCAGCCACCGACAGCTTGTCAGCTACCCTTGATAGACCTTTTTTTCAAAAGAGTGTACTTTCTGTACCCTGTTCACCCTTAAGCTGAGACTACAGTGGGAGCTACGTGCCTGCCAGAATAATCAGTCGCCACCCTCTTATCACCTGACCCGGCTCTTTGCGCGTGGGTATTGCCGGCAGCGTGAAGACGTGGAGAAAGAGAGGCGTATGACTGGTCTAACGAGGACGTAGCTTTCACCAGAGTCTAAGCTTAGAGGTGAATGGAGTATGGTAGCTGCTCACAAATTATCAAAGTTCGCCAATGTTTGGGCACACACTCTGGCCAATGTTGCTTCATGCGATCATGAAAGGGTCTATTACAATAAAAATTGCCTCAACTCAGTAAATCTTATGTGAAATTGCTTGGTAGTCTGACGACACTGAGAGCGTCGCTATTTTAATGTTAGCAAGCGTTGTCGGTACTGAAGCACGGTAGAGGCATCAGAGACAACCGTACGGGCAGTGTGCGATGGCGCGGCAGCTGTGTTTTTCGCCTTCCGACCATGGAATGTGGACGAACAGTTTAAACAACCTACCGCAACTGTCTGACGAAACTTTTGGAGGCCTGTGCAAACGCTGGCTACAATCCGCAGCATGTAAGCTTCCGCAGCAAACGCGTAGGACTTGCTCCGCAGCTTCGACGAGGTTGTCGCCAGAGTGCACAGGCCTCCAAGAGTTTCGTCAGAAAGTTGCGGTAGGTTGTTTAAACTGTTTGTCCACATTCCATGGTCAGAAGGTGGACAACACAGCTGCTACGCCATCGCACACTGCCCGTTCTGCTCTCTCCAATGCCTCCATTGGGCTTCGGTACCGACGACGCTCGCCAACATTAAGATGGCGACGCTCTCAGTGATGTCAGATCACCAAGCAATTTCGCTTAAGGTCTGAACCTAAATAACTAATGGCCACATTTTTTTAACATGTTATATATCCAAAGCTTTTGGCACAGTAAATCATACGAGAGTGATGCAAAAATAACCAGAATGGTTATTTATTTCGGCGGGTTCGTAAAACTTTGATTCTTTGATTCATTGGACAAAGTATTGTTCATTTATCTGCATGTGTTCGTTTATTTCCTAATCGGAGACCACGTACGATGATGAAAAAGGGCCCGTGATGTTTATATATATATATATATATATATATATATATACTTTTATTACCAATACTTACCACCAATACTCTTTTACAGAATTTTAATTTAGGGGCTTTTAAAGTGGAGCGAGTAAAGCGAGTCATCGGTCACTTGACCAACGCGGGAAATCATGCCACCAGCGTTTGCCCGCTACAATTAAGTCACCTCTTCTCAGGCACTGAATTTAAGGGAAAAAGAATTAGGTGAACAACACAAGACTAAGAATTATGTTTTCTTTAGCCGATTGCTGACTCGGAATGCAGATATTGTTGTAACTTTTGCCGCTATTACACGCCCGGAACGAGCATGTGGCAACATGGCTTCAGTAAGCTTATCACTGTGTGAATCTGAAACCGAAACTGATCGGGAGCATGCCGTGCGGTATTACTTTAACCGATTACTTCCACATCATGTTGCCCTGCGAAGCGCTAGATTAAGAGAGGTCTATAGTCCGCCAATATAAATACACTGAGCAGAATACAAATACTCGTTGTATTCATCTAGGAAACAGTGGCACTCGGTTGCCTAATCTTTGTCAGAATATGGTAGGGAATATATATGAATCGGGTCGGTGGGATGGTTAGAGAGTCGCGGATATGTTGTGTTGGAGTTGTTTGTGCGTTGTTGCAGTGCTGAGATGTATGTGCCTGTGATCGCGTTCGGTATCTTGGTTAATGTTTGTGCTGTGTGTGTTGGTGTATGAGTAGTTGTCCCATGAAATATGATATAAAAAGGCATATAATTATTTTTAGCACCGTTTAGCGGTTACTACTACACGTCCTAGGTGGCAAAATCTTCCGCTTGATTCAAAAGCTAAGTGTTGAGCAGTCCTGTAGCTATTGATTTTTAATTTACAAACAGCTGCCCTGCGGTCCACTGGCCTCCCTTCCTCTCAGTTCAATAACAATCATGATAATTGTACCGCTCAGCCCCTAAATGCCCGTTCTATGTCGAAGAGCTGCCAAGTCCAGGCACAGACGCGCATGAATGGATCACCACGTGTATTCGGTCATGGAGTGTCCTTCGTCTCCATGGCCATCGCTTAATGAGATGTTCGAATTTCAGGGCATTATGGAGAACGGAAACCTAGAGTTTCAGTGCATACTTCGCTTACTAAAGAAACACACACATTGCCATCAGGAAGAACAACAGACTCTAGTCTACGGGAAGCTCCTCAAGGTAAGTTGGGACACCTGCATTCTGCACTGGCTATACATTGTAACGTTAGAACCAAATTTTTCTTTTCATGTAAATAGCAGGCAAAACACCCGAGTAGAAATTGAACTTTCGTAGATCGTTTCTCTAGCACCGAATCTCGTAGCGGAGGTAGACGCCGCTACTGACCATGCTCACCGCTAGCTTTGTCTGCAAAGTTCCAGGGATCATTTCCTGAGGCCGTAAGTTAGCGGGATGGCGGGTGTGGTTGCAGCTTTCGGTGCCTCGTCAGCTTCCAGGTGAACAGAGTGCACCCAGACATTTTCTCTTAAATACAATATTTAATTTTTACAAGGATTACCATAATACGGGTGTATGAGAAATGAAAAGTAGTGTTGCAAAACATTTTTGAAAAATTTCAAGATTGTTTCTATTGGTTTCGGGAAAATAAGTTTACGGAAAAAGTTACGTGAAAGTAATTTGTAACGTAGCGAGTAAGTTAATCCGTTACAAATGAGGCTCCGTAATTTGTAATTGTAATCCATTACATTCTTCAAGTAACGTGCACAAGTCTAAGCACAAGCCTAGCAGAGCTGAAACTTGGCTCGGTCCTCGCGCTTGTCACCGGAATACAGAGGATACTCCGCGCGATTCGGATGAGCAAGGAATATTTCTCTGCGTGAGATTTGCCCCACTCAAGAAGGTCCCCGATTTCCACACAATTGCCACTGTATAAGTAAAGGCCCGTTCACACTCTTGCGACCTCTTAAAACTGGGTTCCTTAAAACTTCTTAAACCAGAGGACACACTGACGCCATCTATTGGGTGGTAGTGTAAACTTGGCGGTCCGGCATATTTTTTTTATTTTTCTCGCGCATTATCCTTTTTTTTTCTGGCTCGAAAATCTTTTGTCAATGTTATAAACGAGCCTTTCTTATGGGTATTACGCACATTTGAACTCGGAAATCCCGAAAAACCTTCGATCTTCGGAAATTTAGTTCCAGGGTCACCGCATAGATGGCGCCACAATGTCAGTGTGTTTCCTCGTTCTAAGAAATTTTAAGAAGTTTTAACAGATCTCGTCTCTCTCAGTCGTACTCGGTTGCAAGAGTGTGAACGGGCCTTAGCGTTCCAGCTCGGTTTTGCTAGAGCGAGGTTTCTCGGCTTGTGGCAATTCTTTGAAGCAGATGGGTTTTTCTGCTTTCGGCTTTTTTGCGCGTGGCTCGTCCTGTTCGTCTGGTTCACGGAGCATTTCTATACAAAAAATAAATAAATAAATAAACAATCAATTTCATTGCCTGGTTCACCAATGAGGAAGGCTTCCTGGGTCCTAGAAATGCCTTCGCAGGAGCCGCAGACACCGATTTCAGAAGCAGTGACCTAGACGGTTGTCACAGCTTAGCGGGCTTTGTATACAACCTAACGGCCCGTGGATCAATATCCAGATTGGCACTTTTTGTGTAAAAGAAACTCTCTCTACTTTTTTCTTTTGGCTTTTGAAGATAAAGTAAATATTTACCCCCATTCCGAAATATTTGCCAAGGTCGGGCCATCGGGTTCCGATGCCTCCAACTAGGCCTGACCCGAGACCGACCCGGTTTGGGATAAATAGGCCCGAACCCGACACAAACCCGAACAGAACATGCTCTCACATATTGGCCATAGCCTGACCCGACTGTCGGGTCGAGCTCGGGCTTTCGGGATAGCTCGAGCCCGCGCACATCTGTGGCCCGTAATAAAAGCGAGCCACTGAGTGCGACGTACTATTGAAATCGACATTGGTATGAACCGCGGTTCCGAACGAAAAGTAGGCTGGATACGACGACCTTAATTCTTGATGCCTAATGCACCACTGTTGTGCACAACAATTGCTTTTCCTGGTGGGCCGTTTCAGAGAGTCAATAGGTTCAACTACACCAGGTTTTCAACCAACCATTATTCTTGCGCCATTACTCCTGGGGTGTTTGTGTGCTTGGAGGGGGGGGGGGGGAGGGCTCGTTTGGTAGCGTGCTGGACGCCACATAATGCATCGCTCGCGGGGCGTTGGTTGCCTGCTTCTGCCTTAAAGTAAGATCCTGCTAATATCAACTAGGTTGATCATGTAAAAACTCTTGGTGTATTTTATTCTTATGTAATATGTCTTGGAATTATCAGATTTCAGAAGTAATGTTTCAAACATATTGGGCCTAATAAATAAATATAGAAACATTTTACCTACAGGTAACGCACTCAAAATGTACAAATCACTTGTCTGACAAAGCTTACATTGCTCGCCACTAGTGTGAGTATAAACTGGTTTAACTAACTTGAATATGAGCTAAGAGTTACAAAAAGAAAAGCTTTTCGTGCAGTATATAAGTTCTCTCGTTTCCCCTTCATTACCTGTTTTATAAGCATCCTGTAAACACTCTATCAGACATTTATATAAAACTACTAATATTAACATAGTCTGCCATAAAAGGTAACTTCAAAACCTTTCTAAACCTTGCTGACCTTTGTTTCTACAACATAGTTCATCGAACTCGTCAGATACATCCTTGGCTTATTCCTAAATAACGCATTGACTTTGGACGTCAAAACGTTCAATGCACACTACCTGAACTACTAAATTCTCATGCACCCCTAGAAACTGATGTCACTTCAATAAACAAAACGGACATACTTAAAATTGTATAAAAGCGTAGATCGTCTGTATAATGATAATATACAATCAAAATGCGAAAGTGCAAGCGAGCTGGGCAAAAATGGCGAATATAATCCTTGAGAAGGAGAACAAGGGGGACAAAGGAAAACACAAATCTCCAAACACAGCTAGGTGACTTGTGCGCGACCGAAAAATCCGCCTGGTCCTGGTATCGATCCAGGAACCCCTCCTTTTCCAGTGGAGCGCTCTACCAACTGAGCTAACCAGGAGTTAGACGTCAGTAGTCAAACCTATAGCTGTGTATGGAGATTTGCGTTTGTCCTTTGTCCCCCTTGTTCCCCTTCTCCAGGGATTATTTTAGTCATTCTTGCCCATCTCGCTTGCACATTTGCTTTTAATTGAATTCTCATCATAACCCTACAAATGCAAGCCGTTCACCCTTGTTGGTGTTAGACTGGTGGCAACTGATAAAACCCCTTTGCTCTTCTGACGTCTAACTCCTGGTTAGTTCAGTTGGTAGAGCTCTCCACCGAAAATGGAGAGGTCCCCGGTTCTATAACAGAACCAGGCGGATTTTTACGTTCCCGCACCAGTCACCTAGCTGTGTCTGAAGATTTGTGTTTGTCCTTTGTCCCCCTTGTTCCCTCTTCTCCAGGGATTATTTTTGTCATCGTTGGTGTAATTGATGTTCATTTAATATAATGAATGTTACTTATTGTTAGAGTCATGTTCTCGTTGTTTCCTATGTGTGTAGGAGTACCGAGGGCTCGTCAAACTCCATAAAGTAACATTTTCCCTCACTATAATCCCCCCCCCCAAACCGGCATATCGCTCATGTTACAAATAAACGATGTTTCAATGTCTCATCTCCGATAACGCTGCCCGATAGCTATACGGTACATGCGCAATGGCGTCCTCGGAGTGTTTCGGGTATCGCTATTGGAGGTATAAAAAAAATCTTCTAAAACCCTCTATAAATTATGAAAGAATATATTAACGGAAATTTCCATGAAACGTCGCATCGAGTAATCTAAACGCTACAGCCGAAGAAAACACAATATCTGGTGCCAAAAAGTGAGTAGCGATAGTTTAGCCGAAATTACGTCACAGCTTAGATGGAGGCTAGACAATGCCACCCCCCCTCCAAAAACAAAAGGTATACATTTAGATCTTAAGGTCATCGCGTATTCCCTTATCATTAGTCCAGCCGGTGATGACGTGCGCTCAGAAAGTCTATCATTTCTGAGATGCTGCGCTTTTTGTCACTCTTTGATTGTTCCCCTCGACTTGTAGCGTTGGCGGAGCTCTGACTGGTGCAACAAAGTAAAGGGACAGGCCACACCAAACTCACCCAAAATATTAAAAATAGCTACAAATAAAAATGCAGCGCGCCGGCACACAATGCACTAAAGGTACAGAAAGTGGACCCATAGATCATGCCGCTTATTACGTTCATAACGAAAAAAAAAATCACAACGTCGAAATGGTGCGAAGGTAGCAAAAAGAAAGGGTGCTCCATAAATGCGCGTAGAAAGAGGAAGGCATGTGGGCGGAGGAAGCTGAAAAGGGGGCGTGTCACTTCGGGGACCCGTTGCCCGTTCCCTTAATAACGTGGCGGGAGCGATCAAGACATTACGCGTCCCGTTCTCTCGCAATGGATCGCAGGGAGTTTGGCTGCGATCGACCTTCCTTATCGGAAGACCGCGAGACGGGGGAGGGCATTGTCGTCGGAGCAGAAACACGCCAAGTGCCGCTGCCCGGCGCAGATGAGCCATTGATCCCCAGACTGCTCGGAGATGCCTAGAGACGATGTCCTAGACACCGGCGGGCCATCAGGCTGCCTACGGGACGTGGCGGTAGATTGGAACGCACCTTTCTAACGATCGGAGAGAGGGGAACGAAGACGGAAGGCACGGCTTTCTGGGTTCGTGCCTCATACCCGACAAATCATCGTCCGCAGAGAAAAAGCTCGAACGTTCCAGGTGTTTCTACACGCGGGTGATACATTGCGTCATGCTGTCGAATTAAAGTGAAGAAAAGAAGATAGAAGAACGAGAAATGACTTGTCACTTTCAACAAGATATCTAATATTCTTGGTTATGGAACCAGTTCTACTTAGTCTACGGTAGTGTAGGTGACAGCTTGAAAAAGAAATCGATCGTGCGGTTAATTTTGTGAAAAAAAGTTTTGAAACCCCATTCTTTGACTCTTCATTATTTTTTTCCTTTTAAGACGGAGGGACTATTGACTGTATCCCCATTGGGCAAGAGATTATTGCCGCCAATGGGCAAGAGAATATTGCCGCCAATGGGCCAATGGGCTGAATAGTTTTGCCAAACGTCCACTCTTCTTACTCGCAGTTGTTCTGAAAAGCAAGGTGGTTATGACTTTGTTAAATAAAGGGTTATTTATTTATTTATTTATTTATTTTACACGAACTGTGTCATATGGCTGGCTCCCTACCATTTTCCGGATCTCAGCCAGATACGGAAGAGGAAAATCCGACTGCCAGTCGAACGCTGACGCCGCGCTGGTCTCCTCAATGATCGTACACCAGAGCAAGTCGAACGTGGAGTTCTTCCGTGTTACTCCCGTCGGGGGCAAAAAACATTACATCTACAGGCTACGTACAGCGGTAATCTGCCCCATGAAACGAGCGCGCTTAGGGCTTCCCGGAGAAACAGCGCAAGAGAGAGCAAAAAGCAGAGAAAGAGAAAGACGTGCTCACATTGCTGCATTCGGACGCGGTATATAGTTCGAGTGTTTTTTTGTCTTCCGTCGCGAGCTGGCTCCAGGTTTGTGATCGGCACTCTTTCCCGGCGAAGCCGCGTTCCAACTCGTTCAATTTTCCGCACGCTCTGTCAACTGCGTATCGCACATCAAGTGGCTCTGAGAAGATCGCATTTACACTGTCACCGCGGAAGATGGCATCCACAAGTAGAACGTTTACGGAACGCGCCTACCCTGCACGACACAAGGCTGTAAGGTCAGCCGTGTGGAGCCTTCGAAGGGTGTTTCCTGTCCTCAAGCAAGCGAATGAGGCTGTTCTGGAAACGCTGCATTTTCAGGGTAGCACCGAATTGTACAATACGCGCCCTCCAGTCTCCAGATAGTGCACAGTTTTTCCTCCCTATCACATCACTTTCTGAGTTACCACTGTATTTTTCACGCTATTGGAGTAAAGGGGCGACTTACCTTTTCGTAATATTTCAATATATAAGAAAACGATTATTACCGCGCTCAATACCTTAACCCAAGATCTAAAGTTCTATATTTTATTTAAGTAAAAACACGAACATGACACCGACAACGAGCAGCACCAGGTTTTCAGCAGCGCAAAGTGTCGTGCCATCTTTATCAACCCTGTACCCTTTCTTTAAGTAAAGCTCCCGCCCCCCTTTGTTACAAGGTACTCACATAGCGAAGTGCATACTCATTCATTCATCACTCATTCATGTGTCATTGGGTTTCCTCTTTTTATGGTACGTGTATTTCTTTTATGATGCCTCGTCTTCCCCTTTTTATTTCTCTCAATACATCAGTTGAAAGTCAGCGCTCTGTCTTCCCTTCCTCACTGCTTAAAGCGCTGTTTTTAATATGATGTGACCTTACCAACTAGCTTAACTCTCCACTTCCCTAGATACTCCACTGCGCGCGGGAGAGTTCAGTACACGGGCCATCCTCTTATCCTTCTGATACGGATGTGCTGGTCACAGAAAAGTTCGGTACAGGTGTCGGTGACCTCCCCTTATCGCGCGCATGCGTGGGTGGAGTTACAAGGCGCTCACTGAGTATGCTTGAGCTCTTCACGGAGCCTTGAAAGAGAAAAGGCCGATGACACCTAAGCACTTCTTATGAGTTGTGAATGCGAAAGCATGCCGCCTGTGGCGTATTGCTTCCACCGCGCGTTGTCGAGTGGCCTCGTCCTCTTGCCGCCTGAGACGCTTTGAATCACGATCTGTTCTCAGCTCACGCTTTCGAAAAGTTTTGTTCTGTCTTCTAGCGCGTTCAGCCGCTGCTCGTTCCGCCTGCCATATATTCGGAGACTTGACAACGATGGTGGATTTCGCTGCCTGCCTCCTCGCTCGTTGTGTTGCGCTTTTCCGTTCCCTTGATTCGTCAGCGGTCGGCCTGCGTGGACGGACTAGTTTCGCTACTGCCGAGGTTGCAGCAGCCGACGATGTAGATGTTTGAGGCGCCGCCATGTTCGTCGGCATCGAGAAGAGCAGAAGCGGCCGAGCGCGCGCCTCCGCGTTTTTTACCGGCGCGTAGAGTTCCTGTATAGGCTCCCTACGGGGCCCAGAGTTGCGCGTCTGTTTTACACGTGCCGCCACGCCACTATTCGCCGAGATCCGATCACGTGATGAGCCGGATCAAGTGCTGTGCAGGAAAGTAGACGTTGCGCGCGCCCCGCCGAACGTTCCCCTGCTTTTGAACGTGCCGCGCGCCTCGAACGCGCGGCGCTGCTATTCGCCGAATTCAGTCACGTGAGGGGCTGGATCAACATGCTATGCAGGAAAGACGGCGCTACAGGGATGACCGCGCAACTCTGGCTCCCGGAACTCTACCAGAACACACTCTACAGGAACTCTAACGGCGTGGGGCCCGCAGCGCCATGGGGTGGCGTTCCTTGAAACTATGACGCGCCAGCCAATGGGAGCCTATCCATCAAATTGCTGCTACAGACTACAGCCTTCACTTCACTGGGACAGGGGAATTTAGGTCTCGATGGCGCGGCTTCCAAATCTGATAACGCCGGTTCGCTCTATGGGACAGTTAATGCTTTCACATTAAAATAATTCACTGAAAAGGGGAGATAGCTGCGGCTAAAGGGGTATCCGCACGAAGGAGAAATCCGCCACTTTCTCCGCGGAGCGTGCATCACGTGAGACATACGTCATCCCTTTTTGACGCCTCGCGGCGCCGTTCTACTCCGTGGCGGAGGCGCGGAGGCTTCGTTCCATCAGCACGAAAGCTCTGCAGGTGCACGCGGCGGAGCCGGGGACGAAGTTTCCCGGGTTGCTGACGTCACGACATCCGTCCGCGGAGTTCTCCTTCGTGTGGATACCCCTTAACCGGCTGTAGAGTTCGTCAAACTTTAATCACTGGAATTTAGCTCTCGTGAAAGACAGGCAATGCTATCGTATTTCATCATGGCCTGCAGCGAAGCACCGCAGAAATATAACTCCGTTTCTCTCCAGGTGTGTGTGTGCGTGTGTGTGTGTGTGCGTTTTTTTTTTTTTTTGCTGCTTGTTGTGAGTTTTTTTCTTTTTTTTCTTGAATGCCAGAGGGCGCCGGGATTTCACCGGTCCAGAGTCGTATATGGAAAACGTTTGGCCAGTTTTTGATCTCGCCACCGTAACGCTCACATCCCGAGTGAGCCAATAAGCCTGCGGCGCAGAGCGAAAGGCGTGAACGCATGCGCGTGAACTCCCGGCTGCTCCCAGCTGAGCGGGTAAGGCCACCATTTTCATTCATTCGCCCGGTGGAATGCATGGGATAAGCATCTAAATTTCCGTTATTTCCATTTATATCGCTGGCCCTGGCAAGAAAATGATATACTGTTATTCCTCGGTGGGCTAAGAAGCTAACAAATGAAGTTTTCTCGATGTCAGACCGCAAACGTTTATTCAGGCGAGAAAGAAGTCGGCCCGTAGCAGACGACGCGCAGCTTCAACCGTGCTCTGTGTGAAACTCGTGCTGCGTCAGAAGGGCGCTCGTCTCCTCGTTGCTCCCTCCTTCCTCTCTCACTCCTTCGGCGCTCTCCCTCCTCTCCTCCACTTTTCTCCCCTCCAGCGCCTTCGTCGCCGCACCCACTGGCCAGACTCTCCCAATATACGGCTCTGCACCGCCCTGAATTCCATCCCGGAGAGTAGAAATAGGTACATTTTTAATGCGTTCAACGCATGATTGTTTTTGCTGCTACCAGTGAAGTTGTCTAAAAGAATTGTGTGTAAAACGTGAAAACAAATAGCCCCTTTATGAATCATGCTTCTTTTAATCATGTTCTGACATCCAGTAAAAATAAAGAGAGAAAAAACAAAAAGTAGGTGATAGTGATAGTGAAAGTGATACTTATTTTAGCTCATGAAAGCCGCGGTGCCGTATAAGAAAGGCAGGAGAGAAGACAAAGACACGAACCCGTTGACATTTACTTAAGTTTGGTATTCATATGCTATTATTTTCGTTGGCATCGTGAATAGCAAAGTAGTTATCAAAGCCGAATTATTTGACGCAGATCCACCCGAGTAGGTGGCCTCCTAGTTAATCTCCTCCAAACCTAAACACCTTTTCCGTAAAGTTTTCTCTTTCTTTTTTTTTTTTGCCTGAAGCTAAATTTTGTTTTAATTTAATTTTATTTGTGTTTTTTTTTTAATATTTACAAAGTTTTATGAAGTTCAAATTAGTATTTCGACGTTGGGTTCACATTACTCTCTTTCTGTCATCAAGTGTTCTAAAACCACTGAGTGTCAATATTCTGTCTCGCTCGACAGTTGACTGTCGACCATGTCATTGTTTGAATATTTTCCTTTATCGCCGAAATAAGAATACCAACAGAAACATTATATATATATATTGATGTCCGGTTAGCCACCTCTCGATATCACCAACTGTCATGTAACGAAATGAACACACGAGCCGAATTGACATAAACGTAATGTGCACGCCTATATATCGCCCAAAACGTGCGTGATTAGACGAATCAACAAATCCGCCACTCAATAATTGATCTCCCAAGATGAAACTCTCGCTGCTCATTAGCCGGGCACTCGTAACACGCGCCCTAAATCAATTCGGCGCCACCTACACGTTCCTTTCGGTTAGCGTGCGTGCATCTCAGAGACCGTCCATAGCTGATTCGTTTTGACCTGGCACTGTGCTAGCCGCCTACACGCCGCCTGAGCGTCGGGATATGTTGCTCGCTGTCAGTCCTCGTGACAACCGCCAAATCACAAGTACTTACCCACGCACGTCAGGTAATGTCATCTTCGAACGAAACGTCAGGGAATGTAAGGGCGAAGGAGAAAAAGTGTCAGGAACGAAGAGAAATTTCAAGAAAAATCGAGATCAGATGTTTGGGCACTCGGGGAAGCGGTTCCGCATCAGCGATGCAGGAGAAATTTCCGCGGCCTCCAACGGCATCCTCGCTTCGCCTCCGGTGGTTCTTCTCGGGTAGAGAGCCTAGCTTTAAGAGTGGGAAGAACTAAAAGCATGAAGGAGAGTTTTTGCAATTTAATGGCGGATTGATTGCAAGTGCACATGCGTTGTGTTGTCGCGTGGCGTGGCGTTGTGCAGACGACCTAAACGTTCGTCACCTGCTCGCAACTAGCAAACTAAATTAGAGAAATTACGAAGAAAGGCTGGTCGGTACAGTTATAAATCTCATATAGAACTGCTCTGTGTCTCACGGCCAGCTGTTGCAGAGTGACAACCTTTAGTTCCTCGACACGAGACATCGGAAGGATCGACTAAAATGTATACACTTGTAATTGCTAATGACAACCTAAGAATTAGCGAGAAAAATATATTTCTTTCTTCCAGCCACGGTTAAAAAAAGATCACAGCATTTGTCAATTCGAGAGTTTGCGGCTGCAAATAATGCATTTTAAGAGTCATTCTTATCCGCGAGCTATCCGAGAATAGATTTCCTTGCCAGTTGATGTTGTGACCAGTGCGTTCCTGTCTTTTTTCCTATCTCAGGTGGGATAGAATACTGTTGAAACCGGTTATAATGAAGTCGGTTATAACGAAATAGCGGTTACAGCGAAGCGATCACGATTTCTCATTCCCTTTTGCACTTTCTTAATGCAGGTAAGTCTGTTTCTGGCGAAGGAAATTGAGTGGCTCCCGTGAATATAGCGAAAATAAATTTTGTAATAATTAAAAAAAATAATAAAATTCGGGAAGTTTACTAAGTCTCAGACCGCCACTCCTTTGCTGCCGCGGCCGAGCAGCCACCCAGAATGGGCCGGAGACGACGCTGCAAAGGCCGCCGGCGGCAGCCTCTCGTCCGCCCTCCCCTCCTTATTTGTGAAGCGGCTTTTCCGCGTCGCATGCATTGAAGCCGTCGTGGCATGCCGATAGGGGCGTTCGAAGCGCCATAGCAACAACGCACCGGCGGAGATGACGGAAAGAGCCTGTATTTAAAGGCCGACGTACACTTCGCGCTTTCCACTTTTGCCCGCCTCCTCCTTTCCTATATCCTCTCCACTTTATACCTCGCCGTAGCTTGGCTCACCTCGCAGTTTAGGAGAGGGGAGCGCTAAGAGGATTATCTTCCCCGCAGAAAACCGAGGCTGTACGTCGGCCTTTAAGATAGGGAGCAACTCCAACTGTTGTGAGCATTTGCAATTTAATGGCAGACGCCTCCAATGGCTGCATTAAGTACGGCTGCATTTGGCTGTCGTGTGGCCAGTGTGGCGAGAAGACTGGGCGGAGAGGCAGACGCGTTTGCAGAAGGTGAACACTTTTGAGTTCTGACTCCTTGCAGGCTTCAACTCACTTTGCAAACGCGGTCCACAAACCACATCACCCCGATAGAGCAGTTTTCTTTCTTAAATCTAGGCTCTCTATACCGACGAAAGACGAGCTTGAGCGCGAACTCGGTGCCGTGTGGGCTTCTTTGTTTACTTCGTGTTCCGTGTCGACATCGCTGGTCGGTTTAATCGCTCTCGCGCGGAAGTTTACCTTCGCTCAAGCACCGATTCAGCGAGTCATCGCCACTCTACCATGGAGATTTTCGGCACCGCCGAAACCTTAGCGGGGAAGTCGAAGGCAATCCCCTTGAAACAAAAGCGTCCAATCCTTATCGAAGTGCGCATAAACGTAAAGAATGCCTTCCATCGCCGGCGTCCTCCGCGGTGGCCGTCGCAGGTGTCGACACGGTCCGTGCATAGCTCGCAAGATGTTTCCTCGATCGGAGCTTCTCGCAGTCGCCTAGAGGCGGCTTCGATCTAGCAGAGAGCGCTTGCAAGGAAGCCTCGACCGCTTCCTGCATGCATGATAAACATGTGCCCAAAACGGCCCGTGTTATCTCTTTTTTTTTGAGAGAGAGAGAGAAAAGGGTGGGGGGATATTTTTATGAGTCCAGATATAACGAAGGAGCGGATATAGCGAAGTGGTTTCCGATTCCCGTTTACTTCGTTATAACTTATAAACGGTCTCCACAATATGTATCCCAGATCGGATAGAAAACGTGTTCAAGTTTGGTTCTGCATTTGTTGCTGTTGTTGTTGTCGTTGGTGGTGACGGTGGTTTCTTTTATAAGTGTAATAACGGATGTTGTTTCTCTGTGATTATATATTTGTTTTGTTGTCAGGGTTTTACTGGGCAATTGTTTCTGCCGGTGCTGATGGCACAGACGGAAAATATTTTGCATGCATTCTGACGCAGCAAAGCGCTGCTGATAATTTTGTTTTAGAGCGCAGCTCTTAAGGCGCATTCACATCGGCGATGTAAGCAGCCGCGCGATGAGACTAGATCGCATCGCACAAAAATTATATGGTCGCAATGGCGTGCGCGATGAGTGAGTCCAGCGCCTTCCTTTAGCGAGTCGCTTCTCAACAACTCTCGCTCTGAACGCTGTTGATTGGTTCAGCCGTTCCGCGACTAGATCGCATCACAAAACGTCGGGTCAGCAAGCGACTGCTGAAATCGCGTCGCTTTTTTCCCGCGATGGTCGCTTTTTTGATGAAAGTTATCGCGCGTTAGATCGCATCGTCGGTGTGAATGCGCCTTTAGGCGCGCTCGTTTCCGCGTTTCGCGGCGTCTCCGTCGGCGTGGACATTCGGCGTCGGCGTAACCGTTCTGCTAAACTTAGTGGGAAATTGAATTGGTGTTGAGGTCACGTGACGTCGATTGCTCGCTAAATCTAGCGGAGAAACTGAATTTGTCGATAGCTGACGTGACACGAAGTCATGTGTTGTCATTTTCTCCGCTAAATTTAGAAGGGAATCTAAAATGGTGTTGAGGTCACGGGACGTCAATTTCCCCGCTAAATTTAACGGGGAAACTCGTTAAATTAACCTGCTAAATTTTGCGTGAAGATTTCCCCGCTAAGCTTATCGGAATAATTTCCCCGCTAAGCTTATCGGGATAATTTCCCCGCTAATTTAGCGGGGAATTTTCTCCGCTAAGTTTATCGGGTTAAGGAGGAAGAGTGGAGGGAACAAAGATGCATACCCTAGCTCCCCTCCGTACCCTCCCCTCCTCCTCAAAAGCTGCGCTCTAATTTCGCATTACAGAGATTTGTAAACGTATCTCATTTTTGTCACTTTCTTTTTCGCGTTCTTGAGCATTTATACATATTCTACTGCATACTCGGCAAAGAAAACAATATCAGCTAAAAAAAAAGAAACTCGTATTGCGAAGGTTGCTTCAAAAACCACGTGCCTTCCTTCGAGTAGTTGGAGCCACTCTGAAGTCTAGGCGCACTACTCTCGGGGCCCCTGCCCTGTCTGGTGGCTAACGAGAGCCCCCGTGGAACAGAAAGCGGCGCCGCCTTCGACGTCCTCCTCCCACGAGCCCCGCTGCATCTCGAAGCCGCATCGTGTATCGACCGCACGCAGCTTGTAGCGTTCCTGCAGAGCGCCCTCGGCGAAAGGGAAGCCCTCCTCCGGCTACGGCGAACGGCACACACCGAAAGCGCACGCACACCGTGAAGCCCGCAGCGCGCGCGCGGCAAGCGGAAATCAATCCCGATGACCCCAACCGCTCGGATTCTCGCCGTTACTTGTATAGTGTCGCCGGAAAGATGGCTCGACGGTTCTCTTTGTGCCACACATAATACTGCTCGATCGACGTCTTTTCCGGGTGCACATCACGCGCGTGTGTGTGTGTGTGTTTCGGATTGAGGAAGCCGCTTGCAGGAAGCCTTAATTTGAACGCCAGCTCTGGGAGGACCAAGCCGGCGTTTTTCGAGCGGCGGTGTTTCGTGTGGGTGTCGGGATTGCGGGGCGTCTGTTTAGAGGCGGACTCTGTTGCGACGTTCTCTGACACGTTTTGACAAATGAGATGGTTCCAACGCTAGACTCGGACGACGTCGCTTCGGGGGTGCTGCGAAACGCGGTCGACTGAGCTCTGGTCAAGCATTAACGATTTGGCTTTCTGCATGTGTCTGGTGCGTTGGTCTTGGTTATGCCCGTGCTCGGATTTTTATTTTTCGTGTGAAAGACACGAGAAGAATGCTGTGCTAAAAGAACAGGAAACGTTCACATTACGGAAGGAGGAGGAAGTCATTCAGTGGAGCTTTACAAACTTAGACCGGAGACCTATTCGAATTTGGTCTTCGAGTGCCTATTGTAAAGCTGTACAGCTTTTGGTGTGCATGCTTTTTGCTTGCTTTCAGGAAGTGTCCGAGTCATCGAATTTTATCGTTTATTTCAGATGCTCCGTGGGTGACGTCAACGAAGATGTACTCCGTTCTTCAGCCACAACATCACGTCCAGGTGTCACGGTTCTTAATTACTTGAGCTCACAATCCGAGGTTCCGTCTTCGTTCACACTGGCTATTCACCTTTTTTTCAGAAATCTACTGCTCGGGAAGGTTTGGTATGAAATACGTGTGAGCACAGCGCGAGAGAGCAAGTACACTTCGCCTGGACAAATGTCTTCTTGGAATGAGTGCTCGAGCAATAAAAACAGTTGCATGGTGCTCCTACTAACAATAGCGACCGTGCCTTTCCCTATTGTCCTCTACCCGGCAAGTGTATGGACCTTTTTCACGGCAAACGCCACCAGGCGGTGCTCCAGTCTTTGACGTCCCAGAGAACTTCCAGTTTATAAAAATAACCGCACAGAGCGCAGCTTATCACAGCTGCTTGAAATGTCAATGAAACGTCTAACCACCGATTCTCCAGGTGAACGCCAAGAAAAAGAAAAAGCGCAAGATCTGTTAAAAGTTTCGAACATTCTTGTAAACCGACTTGCCTCCTCTAACTCGTTAAATTGTACAACCGAAGACCCTCGTTGAATCTCCAACTTTGTTGTCCGTGTGGCATTTATTCTTTCTATCATACAAGCAAGGTCGACAGGCTTGCAAAAACGGAGGGACCGGAGGTCGCTTGGGACGCAAGCGGAGGTTCGTGTTTGTAAACAGCAAAAGGGTCTATAGACCATTCTAATGTTGACAAATCAACAGCCCAGAGGACGATCTGCATAGCAGCACGCGCATGTTCCTCCACGGCCCTAACCATATTACCGGTGGCAGCTGTGCTAACGCTCCTGTTTGCGGTGCAAACGTCGCGTCTGTGCGCGTGTTACATATTCGATGGACATTAAAGATCTTTAGTATTCTCTTGAAAAACAGCTGTTGATGAGTAGGGTTAGAGAGGCTTTGGAGCGTAATTTGGTAAAATTTCAATCAGGTACGGGGATTCCTGTAGATAGTTTTTTAGCGATCCTGGATCTTTATCTTAAAGCCACGGTAGTGGAGTTCAAGGAACGCATGTGGATTCAAAAGAAGGGTGTGTTATTGGGTCTGCGGTAGCACCTATTTTGGCAGAAATTTATTTAAATTCTTTGGATAACGCGATCTCGGAAAGGCTGGCAGTTTGGGGGTCGGGTAGAAGTTGTAGTGAGAAGGTATGTGAATGACATTGTGGTCGCGAGCTTTCATGGGAAAGGATACGGGAGCAATAGAGAGTCTGGTGAGGGCCTCAGCACCGGAACTTACCTTTACTGTTGAAGGGCCAGACAGAGGAGTTTTGGTAACTTTTAGATTTACGTATTCACGTGCAAGAAGGAGTGTGCTGGGAGTACGGAAAAGAATCGGCAAAGCCAGTTTTAAGTAGAAGAAGCTGCCATTCAAAGACTGTGAAGGCTGGGGTGGTCAAATCAATAATCGGAAACGCTCTAAAGAAGTCATGTCTTCATTATGTAGGCCAAGCCCTCAAAAGGCAGTGGGTGAGGTTAGAGGATGCGGGTTATGATAAAGTTTTCATCACGAGGCAGCTCTCCCCAAGTTTCGGCGAGAGAAATGGAACAACGAGAGAAAGAAGTAAAAAGGTTGCCGTAGTCCCGTACTACCACAGTGTTTCGCATAACCTTAAAGCGAGTGCTCACAGATTTGGAGTTGACGTAGTGTTTTCATCTGATTACAAATTAAACAGGATGACTCCGTTCTTTGCACCTCCAAAGGAATGCAGAAGGCAACATCAGGACAGGTCAGTGGTTTGCAAAGGAGGAGTAGTCTATGAGATACCCTTAGCATGTGGTTTTAGATATGTGGGGCAAACTTCGCGGTGCGTGAATGCCAGACTGACTGAGCATAAAAGAAATGTAAAAAACGGGGCACCGGAACTCGGAGATCGCCAAGCACATGGCTGAGTGCAACAATTGTAGGGTGTTTTGGTCGAACGAGGTAATACATCGAGAGGAGAATGAGATAAAAAGGGTAGTGAGGGAAACAGTCCGAATTAAGTCGATGGGAAATTGTATTAGCCAGCCATCAATGCATCTAGGAGAAAGCTCAAGAAAATTCCTCAAGATGTAAACCCCCGTTTTTTTTTTTTTTTTTGTTTTTTTTAGCTATCCAGCACTTTTGTGCGCTGCCTACAAAGAGGCAGTACAGGGATGCAGGACATATTGTTTGTTCTGGTATTCCTTGTTACTCCTTTCAAGTGTGTAGTTGAGGTTGGAACTCTTGCATTCTCCCCTTTGTGTTGTTGGGTCATGGTTATCCTCTTCCGCTTTCCTTCAAAGTGTAGTGCGGGTTATAATGACCGTTTGCCGTTTTTTTTTTTTTTTTTTTTTTACGGTGACTAAGTACTGGCTAGTTTAATGGTTTGTTGTTTGGCTTTGTGTAATTAGGTCTTGTATGCCCTCTTTCCCTTTGGTTCCGTGTGTTTGCGGGTTTGGGAAAAAAAAAAACATTTTAACGGTTCATTGTCGACTTTGTGAATTCGGAGGCTTATCTTGTCCTTTTGTCTGGCTGAAAGATTGTTCTTTTGTAATGTTTTGGGCCTATGTTTGGCTTAGAGTATTCCGGGTGTTATGTTGTCATTGGTCGACTTGGTTGGTAGGTGGGACGTGGTGTGTGGACGTGGTGTGTATAAAAATGCATACGATGGAATAAAATCCTTAGCTGTGTTTGAGACGTCGCCTCCTTGTGGCCTCTTTTTCTTCTCGTCCCTTTTCCGAAATACCCCAGTCTCGGGTTAAACAAAACTATGGTTACATATTTCGTTCTTTTCGCAAATAAATTGCCAATTCATCATTACTCTTTTAGTGCAAAATATGATACGCATGTTTCAAAACTTAACGCACAATAAGAAAACAAAAAGTGCAAGTTTTGATATTTTCAAAGACATACCTCTTTGCATTCCAAGTTTCTAGACTTGTAATGCATCCAAGACGCGTTCTTATTTTTTTATTGAATAGATGAAGGACTCGTCTAGTTCCGTGCATACGTGTTTTTCTTAATTAGCCAACTCACATTTTTTAATATTTATTCAAAAAGAGCCTTTTTTATGCGATTTTGAAGTCTCGTAACTCAGTTTCACATCATAACGCAGCAACGACATTTAAGGGAATGCTCCTGGTAAATATAGTAACTCAGCATACAAAATATTAGAAGTGCAACGCCACCCGTTTTCTTGTAAACACAACTTGATTGTGATAAAATTTCAAAGAATTCCCTTAACGCGTTCTTGGTTTTCTCAGACAGCGTTCTGGCATCTGATCTAATTTTTTTTAATTGTATGCTAGAGGAACTGAGCTGGTTCACTGCAAGCGTGATTTTTTTGTATTCATATTCAGATTTGTTTAAAATAATTTTAAATCATGGGACTATTTTGAAGCTCGACTCTGTACGCAAGAAACCGGTTTCAAAGAAAAGGACAGCTATTTAAACAACGATTCTTTAATTAGAGCTTTTATCGTTCTAATTAAAATCACTTTCTATGATTATAATTTTATTAAAGCATACTAATTGTCCTAAATAATAAAAAGAACCTATGTTGTAGCAGACGACGCGCACTTGCGCCATCTTTTGAAAGGTGGCTGAAATTCGAGGTTGAGAAGTTCAGGCAAAGTGGCGCTGATTCCGTCCCTGACGCAGAGGATTCTTTTCTCAAATATTTCCTCGTGCTACTTTCTCGTTCTTGCAGTCAATCAGTTGATCTTGCAAGAAAAAAAAAAAACGAGAAGCGCGTTACAAGGGTCACGAGCAAGTTCTCGAAAACACCTAGTGCCTATAAATAAGCTATTCAATGCTGCCCGCCATGTTCCGACACCACGAACGGTGCAAATATTGAACTCCATATGATGGTGACGACGAAGGGGAATTTCTTTCCCTTCACTCCAAGATTTTTAACAGACATTTTTTTTTTAAGGTTCCAGCTTTCCAACCGCGCTGGTTCTGTTTTGTTCGCCATCGTGCGGGGATTTGAGATTTTCAGTTTTAACGTTACTCTACTCGTAGACAACTTACGGAGAGTGTTATGTGCAAACCGCAGTGACTGGTCCTCATGGCCTCATGGTAAGGCAACAAACAGCCAGTCATCGTGGCTCAAATCTGAGGCTCAGGAAAATGGTCTAATAAACCCCCTTTCCATGAAGTGCTCTATCAAAAGCGTTGCACATGTGCGAAACCCTCACTAGGTCGTCTTTCTTTGGATTAATTTTTATTTCATTTATTCAAATAAGAACAATGTCAGACGATCAACTTTCATGGTGTTGGTTTAATCATGCAACGACTCCAAGCTTCCAATTTGCGCTCTACACCAACCACGACTCTTGTCCTTTGCGACTAATTATAAGCAGACAGGTCCGACTTGCTAGAAACAGCGTCTCAGCTGAGACTGTGGGAAAGAAAGCAATGCCAAAGCCAGCGCTGTCTTACCCAAGCATCAAGGAGAATGCAGGGATTGGTGTTCCACGCGCCGCACGTGCTGGCCTCAGCAGTTGTAAATGCTGCAAAGCAAAAACCTAAAACAAATGGCATCTTGCACGCGCGTTCGTCAACGCTTTCTTTTGGTTATTTACTTCGAATCATTTATACAGGAAAGGCGTGCGCGTGTGGCGCGTGGAACACCAATCCCTGCATTCACCTTGATGCTTGGGTAAGACAGCAAATGGTCTATTCCAAAGTCAGCGCTCGAGCTGAGATGGACTCAAGCCGCGTCTCAAGACAGTCGCGCGCCCCACCCTTTGCACTACTTTCTTTGACTCAGTCTCAGCTGAGACGCTGCTCTATACTTCGTTTCAGCTTGGGTACCAGACGCAGCCGATGCTACAAGCGCGAGCTCCGGGCTTCCAGCGTCCCTGTCAAGCACGCGCGCTCGTGCAGTACAGGCACTGTTCAGGGTCACGCGCTCGTGCTTGTAGCATCGGCTGCGTCTGTACCCAAGCTGAAACGAAGTACAAGCAAGCCGTGCTCAGGATCCCAACTCGTGAAGGTTCCATCGCGCTTCTCTTTCGTTTTTCGGAGTCCCCGCAATAGAGTGTTGCGAAATCAAAATCAAGCGAGATGCTCAGTGCTGCGCCTGCCATGTTCTTCCATGACCGGGCTACAGAGCGGTTTTCTTGTGGCCTTCACTCTCGCCGAGGAGCAATGGGACTTCTTTAGCCGCGTAGGCGTGCGACCACACAACTATGCCCAACGCCGCCTGAGCCATCCTGAACAACTGTTCCCCGACCACTGCGATTAAAAATGTGTGCAATTATACTGGCTTGAAATAACTGTAGTGAGCCGATTGAAATAAGTTTCGGCTTACAATAATTGAATGCTTGTCTATACAAACTTGTTTCTTAAGGAGACGAAGAGAAAGACGTGTTCCGCATAAGTCCCTGAAGGCAGCCGGCCTCACGACCTGTAGGTCTAATTACTCTAGAAACTTATCCAACTAAACCCCGGAGCAAGGAGGACAACACGGTGAAGAGGACGTGCCTCTCAGAAGGAATTATAACGCTGTAGGAGCGGTAGGGTTACAGCTACCCCTCCAAGCTGTCGCCGCAGGGAGCAACTACTCCCGGTGCAAAGGCCGTAAGAGATCGCGCCTGTTTACTCTAGCCCGGCCATTGCTCTTCAAACTGCTGAACGAGGCAATGTCCACTCACAAAGGGGCGTTTGCTTATGTTTTCCTACGTTGCGTTATAACTAGGTCTGGGCACTTGATCTAATAACCTACCGATGAATCAATTATTGATTTAATCGCGATTAAATTTTTAACCAGTTAATCGGTTAAATTTTGACAAAGGAAAAAGTAAAAATTTAACGCTTTCACCACGCAGACGTGTACGAGTACACCTGTATGAAGGCAAACTTCAGGTGAAAATTTGACCTAAAGTAAACTGTAGAGGCGAGATGTGTGCTCGAAAGAAGTGGGGAAGGTTATATGTGCCCCCAACTACTTCAACGCCATGCGATTGTCCGTTTAGCGCAGCTGAGCCTACAGACCTATTACTAAATTACCCAACCGTCAAGGAGAATGCAGGGAATGGTGTTCCACGCGCCGCACGGGCTGGCGTCTGCAGCAGTAACTGTCCTAAAGAAAAAGCCTAAAACAAATGGCATCTTGCACGCGCGTTCGTCAACGCTTTAGTTTGGTTATTTACTTCGCATCTTTTATACGGGAAAGGCGTGGGAACACCATTCCCTGCTTTCTCCTTGATGCTTGGGTAATTTAGCAATAGGTCTATTGTGAACAATGAAAGGAGTTCCCTATTGCTGGAAAAAAATTAACGAACCTGTTTGCTTCTGCGGCTGAAGTATAATAATTTGTGAGTGTGGCTGTCTTTCGACTGTTCTCAAATACACATCAAAGTTGATTTAAAATCTGAAATTGTACATTTTGCCGTTTATTACAAATTTAACAAAGGCAAACAAAAATTTCATTTTGACTTTTTTAAAACTATGATGCATGGGAATGTACGAAACCTGCTATATTACCCAAGCATCAAGGAGAATGCAAGGATTGGTGTTCCACGCGCCGCACGTGCTGACGTCAGCCATAGTAACTTTTCTAAAAGAAATACCTAAAACAAATGGCATCTTGCACGCGCGTTCGTCAACGCTTTATTTTGGTTATTTACTTCTAATCTTTTATACTGGGAAGGCGTGCGCGTGTGGCCCGTGGAACACCAATCCCTGCATTCTCCTTGATGCTTGGGTAATATAGCAATAGGTCCACTGATTAATTATTCGATTAAAATTAACGCCCAGTCCTAGTTATAACTTAGTCCGCGGGACATCTGTGCTTCATATGTCGCATGCAAATCTACTCTTTCAATTGGATCCCATGCCTCATTCGAACCACGAATCTCCCGTAGACTTTGAACTTTGCACGTGTTCTCGCGCAAACGAAACCATAATTGACTCCGTAAGTGTGACGTCATGGGTCCTAACAAACCGTTGCTAGGGTCGTTGTTATGGACAAATACATGTGGCTAGGTTTCACTACGAAAACCCGACCGTTCAAAAATCAGGAGTAGGATTTAAACTTCTAAAAATCACAGATATAGAAAGCTTGAATGTCATATATGTTTCGACAGAAGTGTGCCGGTAATCGCTTGTTTCTGAAATATTTACGACTGCAACTTCCGGTCCTCAAGATGCCTTCAGCAGACGACGATAGCAAGTAGTATGCCGTCTGCCACACGCCCGCCGGCCAAGCCGGCGCCGGCGTCTGAATCGTGTGAATAAAGACGATATTCTGATATTGCATTTCTTTTAAATATAATGATTTCAGACACTTATAAGAATTCATAGTGGCGTGCGATGCCAAATATAGTTTATCGAAAGTCCGGGCGTCGATCGAGATGATCGTCTGCTAAAAGATCGCATTGCACCCGGGAGAAAAGCTCTTCAGGCGATCGGTTGAGATCCCAAATATTGTTTGCGGACTCGCGTTATGGGAGGGTGCGTCGTACCTGGTTGTAACCATCGCGTGGAGAAAGATTCTTGCAGTTTCTTCAGATTTCCGCAAGACCCCAAAGCGCGAAAGAACTGGATAAAAAACATAAGGTGAGTTTATTACAGATTGTACTCGCATCGCGGGTTCGATGGAGATCTTCAGCAAAAGAGCACATCCACGGAATTTGATGTATACCAACGAAAAGAAAAAAGAGCAAAATACTGCGAAATCGCGATAGACATGAAATTCTTTAATAACCTGACAACCTCAATAATAACAATAATAATAATAATAATAATAATAATAATAATAATAATAATAATAATAATAATAACAATAATAATAATAATAATAATAATAATAATAATAATAATAATAATAATAATAATAATAATAATAATAATAATAATAATAATAATAATAATAATAATAATAATAATAATAATAATATTTATTCATGAGGGAAAAAAATTACCAAGTTCAGCATCGGACCTGGTCAAAGCCGGCAAGGGCTTGTGGGACCAGATCCAGCAAGAGAAGAAGCAAAGAGCGAGCTCGCATATTGACACACAATATGTAAAAATAAAAGAAGAGAAGAAAATTTCACACAAAATTGTCATTGCTCCCGCAGGACGAACAACGGAGTTAGCCACGGGGCCAGCAGATCAGTCAAAACACAAAAAAAAAGGCACTTAACGGTGCACACACAACACACACACACGCACTCACTTGCACGTCCGTATTGAAGAAAGGCAAAGCAGAACGTCGGGACGAACAGACCAAGACTGTAGTTACAATTAGTGTAGGGCACTAAAAAAAGGAGCACCAACGAGAAAAAAAAATCACTGGGCAAACTCGCATAGGTCTTAGGGCCTCACGATGATGCAGATGAAACAACAATCTACTTCAGGACAAAATTGAGAAACGAAAAGGAAAATAATATTGCAAACAGAATAGTCAACGTTTCACCGATATCATTTAAAGCTCACAGTCACTGTCGCGATACGTCAGAAAATGTTGTTTTTAGAGTTTTCTTTAATTTCTTGTTTGAGGTAATGGAAAAAATTGAGTCTGGTAAATCATTGAACACTTTTGGCACATAAAAAGCGCGCGTACTTTCACCATATCGCGTTCTCACTCGTGGTATGTCGAAACGAGAGGTAGCCCTAAGTTCACGCGACGAATGCGATGTGACATTAAATTCGCTCTCCCAGAAGTGGCGCCAGATCACAGTTTGGAGAAAGAGGGAGTGGAATGAGGGCAGTTCAAGCGAACCAAACAAGTTAGCGCTTGACAAAAATGTTGTGTTATACGTAACGTTCTTGAGGATTGCGTTTAAAATTCGGTCAATTCTGGAATGCCAAAAGAGTGGACAGTTAAAAAAAATTGTGATCCCGTACCTTAGTATACCGTAGGCCAGAGCGTGCACAACCTGTTTCCTGATGGAGAAAGGTAGGAATCTTTTTATGTTGTATAGCATACATGACACTGACCTCAGCCGTTGACAAAGATGCGTCATATGAGTAGTCCAAGAAAGATCGCAATCAAAGTAAATGCCTAGGTATTTGATCGAACTAACATATTCTATAGGATCACAGTGAGTACACAAGCAACCAGAGTTGTGAAGAAATAGCGGATAGGTCAACCTTATATTCTTTAAGGGATTGCAGAAACATATAAGCTTTGTTTTAGAGGCATTTACTCGAAGCTTGTTTACCGAAAACCAGTCCATGACGCTAATTACATCCAGTTGGAGCATTTCCACTGCACGCTGGTACACTAGATGGCGAGAAAGCAAAACAGTGTCATCAGCGTACTGAAACATTAGTGAATTGGTAATGGATGATGAAATGTCGTTCACAAATATGTTAAATAACAGTGGTGACAAAATCGAACCCTGAGGGACTCCAGATCTTAGGAGGGCCTTTGCACTATGGACATTGCCTACCGCTACAACCTGTGTGCGATTTGTAAGAAAACATTTTAGCAGTGCGTGAAATGGGCCACGAAAGCCCAATCTATACAGCTTGTCTAGGAGGATGTCATGGTCTACTGTATCAAACGCTTTAGCGACATCGATAAAGAGTGCACACACATACATGTTGTGTTCAAAAGAAGAGTGAATGAAGTCTGAAAAGGTTTCTAGAAGATTGGTGGTACCACGACCAGCGACAAAACCGTATTGGTTAGGCGATATTACTGCGTGTTTCTCAAGAAAACTTGACATAACGACAAAAAGATGTTTCTCCAGAATCTGTGAAATACAAGACAGTATAGAGATAGGCCTATACGAGGAAATCTCGTTTGGAACACCACCCTTAAAAAGCGGAACTACCAGAGCTTGCTTTAAGTCGTTGTAGACAATGCCAGAATCCAGAATGTTATTTATCAGAACGAGAAGTACTTCCTTTAACGAGTCATAATTCCGGCATAGGTCACCGACTGTAATGCCATCCACACCGGCCGACCGGAAACGTTTAAACCCAAAAAGATAAGAACGCAAGTCTGGCTCCGTTAAAGAAGGAAGAAATGCAGATTCCGAGATTGACAAGGCTGCGGGCAATCGATCCCCAGCACAGTGAGATGCGACAACGCCTGCGCCTGCGAAGAAGCGATTGAACTTGTTCACAGTAAGAGTGAGATCAGTGCCGAAATGTTTAATTAGACTATCGGCTACGTTTGTTTTCAGGCAGCCACGAAATTCGTTGATGATGGACCAAGTTTTTCTGACATCAGAACCAGCGTCAGAGATCTTTTTAGCAAAGTAGGACCGCTTCGCTGAACGAATGAGAGCGTTTACACGGTTCCTGTGGATCTTACAATCCAGCTTGAAAGCGGCATTGTTGGGAGAACGCCGACTCTTTCTCCACAGTTGCTCTTTGAGTGCTATGGCCTCAAGTATTTCAGAAGTCACCCAGGGCAGTGTGGGCCTGCGTTTCTTGACATGCACAACCTTCTTTGATTGGCCTCGAAATTTTTGTATAACACTAGTAAAATTTGTATATAAATTTTCGTCGTTGACAGATGACAACAAAGCTGCCCAGTCATAACCGGTAATGAGCCGATCGAACATTTTCAAGTCAAGCTTCTCAAAGCGGTACCTTGCCTCAATCACAGGAACTGTCTTAGTAAAGATACATTGACAAGCCACAAAGTAGTGGTCAGCTAGTTTTTGACGAATTACAGCGGACTGAATGGAAGCATCCGAAGCGCGGACATTAATATGGTCAAGGCATGCAGAAACAAGATTCCCATTTAGTACTTCCTCTCGCGTTGGGCTTTGAATGGTGGATGTTATACCATGATCTGAAAGAAGAGATAAATATTCGCAGACGTGTGATTTGGAACCCTTAAGCGTGTCAATATTGATATCGCCTACTAACCATACATTCACTTCATTAGTTAGTCCCCCCAAGTGTTCTCTCAGCTCATCTAAGAAGCTATTACAGTTTGAGGAAGGAGGTCTGTAAACAGCCAGCAATGATATTTCATGGCTGAAGTTAGAAATCTTAAGAGCCAGACTTTCTGAGTTCTTAAACGAGACATCAATTTTTGTTACTGACCACGAGTCCCTGACAAAGACACCGATCCCACCTCCTCTAGTATTGTCGCGAGTGTAAAAGAAGCTATGAAACCCTGGTATTGTGAATTGTGGTAGCCAGTCAACGCTTACATTTATCTCGGTCAAAATAAATGCCATAAACGTCATAATAATAATAATAATAATAATAATAATAATAATAATAATAATAATAATAATAATAATAATAATAATAATAATAATAATAATAATAGTAATAATTTGTATTCAGGAACATTCATAAATTTATACAGGAGTGCGGGGGCAATCAAAGCCAACAGTGGCTTGTGTGACGCCGCCCTAAAAAAAAGGAGAACGAAAGACAGGTGGAATGTCCAAGAACACAGTCAGTACAAATTAGCACAAATAAAGCAGAGGACGGGAAAGAAAGCGATGATAAAGAAGTTAGAGTGCACAAGACAAGATGACAAATATATACACAAATACATATGTACTAAATATAGGCATAATTGTGAAACGACCAAGAACAAAGTCAGTACAACAATTAGTAAAACTAAAGCAATTTGGACGGGAAAAAAACGTGAATAAAGCAGTTAGGAGTACACAAAGCAACATGAATAACATGTACACCAATACCTATGCACTAAATATAAACATAGTTATGTAATTTCTCCTCCAGAAAGATAAAGTTTCATACTTTTCTTCAGCTGGCGCAATGAATCAGCCTGCAAAATTTCAGAGTGCAAATTGTTAAATATCTCGGGCACATAATATTCGCGTGGTATTCCTACCGTATCGAGTACGGACAAAAGGGATTTTAAATGTTTCTTGAAAACGAAGGGAATGAGTAGGTATGTTTCCTCTTTGAAATCATCAGACCAGAAGTAGCGTTGAACTACAGTTCGAGTAAACAGATTTCTGAGACATGGGAATTGCAGAAAGTTAAACAGGTCACTGTCATCAGGTATTTGCAAGCCATAAGATACACTTTTCAAAATATTTTTCAAAATGCTATCTATTTTACCATGCCATTGGGCAGAACAGTTTCCAAACACTGTAATCCCATACCTTAACACGCTATATGCAAGCGTGTGGGCGATTATTTTACGTACTGAAAAAGGCATAAGCGATTTGGTATTATATAATAGGCAACTTACACTTCTTAACTTTGCACAAAGAGACATGAACTGAGCATTCCAAGTTAGGCCGCAGTCAAATAAAATTCCAAGGTACCTCACAGATTCAACATATTCCAATGAAACACACTTGCACGATACACAATTTGAGTGATGTAAAACAAAAGGGAAATCCAGACGCACATATTTATGGGATAATAATAATAATAATAATAACAAACGACTTACCTCAACGGCGTACGATTTGTTTCTCATTCTGGCCTGAACTACGCCGGTAATGCACTTCAGGTCATCGTCGTAACTGATCTGCATGACGTGTTTTGAATTTACAGCATTTTCGCGCCTCTAGAACTAAGCTGGGTTCTTCACAGAAAAAAACGCACATTGCGGAGGCCTTTACGGCCATGACGATGCACTTGTTTTTGTCGCTCGTTTACCGACGCAATTCAATGAAGATGCCCGCTGCAACAGAGGCCAGCAAATCTATCGTGTCGTCTGCTACCAAAGCAAAGCGGAGTGTAATACATCAGAAATGGCTTTCATCGTTGCAATACGACACTGAGGCGACAAGAACATCTTCATAATTAGATATCAAGAGATATCAAGAAGTTGGGAGGCTTACAAAATATTATTTACTTACTTGTAAGGAAAAATCTAGCCTCATGTGGAGTCTCCACGCATTAGTTCATAGCAACGTCCTTAGCAACGGTTTGTTTGGACCCAGATGCCATGTTGTGACGTAGTCACTAACGGGATCAACTGAAGCTAAGCGCCCGCGCCAGTAACAGAGTATACAGCTTTCCATAAAACCGTACGAGGGCGCGTTCATTGCTGCTTTTGTGCCATCTGCTTCCAAAGGCCGCTAGAGTTTCAAATAGAAATCATTCACATCGACATCATTGAGATCACATTCATTACCATACAAAAGAAATAAAAAGTTGGTGCCTCTCATCCCTGTATACTTGCCTCATAATGATTTCAATAGTTATGTTCATTTTGTTTTGTGCCGAATTCGGGCTCTGTTCTGTAATGATGTTGGTATTGATGGCCACATTACATACTCGTTCGATTTTTTGTATCATGATGCATTGATATGTATTTCGCTGGATTGTCTGGTCCTACGCACAAGCAGGATACTGCTTTTGTAGGCCAGCATTATTTATATGTATTTGTAAAGTGAATAAAAACATTATTATTATTATTATTATTATGTCAGCGTTACTGTAAAATTCTCCATATATATATATATATAAAAAGATACACGTAAGACGTTGGTATATTTCTTTCAAGATCAGATTATCAATAGTTACCTAATTTTTAATGAAAAAAATATATCAAAAGCGCTCTAATAAGTACATTAAAATCTGCTACCCACTCGCCTAAAAAATGTACGTTTAGGTCACTGGGGCTAAAAAATACACTTTTACTCTTTTCTTGAACATGGCATACTATTTCGGCATACTATTACGACATACTATTTCGAGAACATTGGGGTGGCTTTTTATAAGGCCAGATAATTGGTAATGAAGTTGAATCAAACTACCATCAAAATGATGAGTTGTATAGAGCGCCCTTCTGAGCACCCGCCTTGAAGGAAAAAAGTCTGCTATTGCTTCTTTTACCACAGATCACAACGCAGTCAAAGACTATAAGATACACAAGCACAAACACGCATACTAAAAGCACAAGTCCATGGTGCATGGTTTGCGCTTGATTGCTTCGATCGGGGACAAAAAATGCACTTATAAAACTTTGAGCTCCGTGACATAGTGTTTTCTGGCTCTGCTTGATTGGCCTCATTGACCTGTTATGTCGGCTGCGCTCTGACTTACAACGAAAATTAATTTTAAACGTTTATGTCGAGCGAAAGCTCTTTCATTCACGGAAATGATGACAAGGCATGTCTTATATATCTTCTTTAACGTTTGATTACATTCTTCACTGATTGATTGACTATGTTTTTAATTCTTGAATAGTCAAAACGATAGCTACTGGCTTGTGTGCCACTAACGAAATCGCTTTGCCAACCCTGCAGCGCGAAACAAAGCCAGTATCAAAGAAGAAATTTTGCCCAGCTAGGCACTCTCGATCGGGTCGATGAGCTAGCTGTGCTCCGCTTCTGTGCGAACTGGGCACTGCTATAGACCTTTAATGTTTACAAAATGACAGTCCAGCATGCGATCTTCACAGCCCAGCACGTGCGTGTTCGTCGCTTTGAAAAGCGAGCAAAGCACGCGCCATACGCACGAGCACTCAAAATGGCACCGGCCACACGTACTTTCTTGGAAAAGTCTATACTTCGTTTCAGCTTGGGTCCAGACGCAGGCGATGCTACAAGCGCGAGCTCCGAGCTTTCAGCGTCCCTGCCAAGCACGCGCGCTCGTGCAATGCAAGTACTGCTTCAGGGCCACACGCTCGCGCTCGTAGCATCGGCTGCGTCTGGACCCAAGCTGAAACGAAGAGCACCACTGGCACGTTTGCTGGCATTTGTGTTAACAGGAGCACGCGCTGAGTGCTACACCGTGCTGAGTGCTCAACGTGCACGGACGAGCAGCAGAAAGGAGGAAATTAAGAGCAGAGGAGGAACGGCACTGCCACGAGCCTGTTTTCTGGCCACACGGATGAGTGCCGCCATCTAGTGGTTGAACTAATGGCTTGTTCAAGATGGCCACCGTGGGACCGCCGCCTTAAGCACTGACGCTGAAAATAGAACCAACCGAAATCCCCTTTCTGGATAGGTTGTATACTAAAAAAATGCATCACTTATTTTTTTACCCAGTTGAAATTTTTAAAAGAAAAAACCCTCGTATGTGTGAATGAATGCATATATGTTTATTGCGAAAGAATGCAATGACTTCCTTGCTGCTAAGCATCAAATCAAGCGGTTTGGCTAAATTCCAATATCGCCAGTAATATGTACGTGGAAAATAATGCAGTAGTTGGGCTATCTGCTTCGAGCAGATGTAGCTTATATGCAAGCTTATATGAAAGCTTCCCTGCTTTCGGGGTTTATTAATCTGTTAGAAATCGGTGTTTTTCGGTGTTTACTTTTAGAGCCGGACTAGAAATTAGGTTTATTGGGTCTAATATTTTATAACAACTGCATATCTAGAAATGGGTTTATTAATTAGCACTGCACTTTAAAATATATCATCAGTATCTTTAAACTACAAGTAAAAATAGTTATCGGGTTGTCATTGTCGCAACCGAGATAAGACGCGACGAACGGAGAAATGTTCTACATAAACACTACATACTTGGTTCTGTTCGGGGCATTTTCAGCCGAAAATGCCACGCTGATTTGAAGTCCTTTGTCAATACGAGTGCTGACGGGGGTGAGGGATTACAGTAATAGTTAGAAGGCACGCCTTGAACACGAGGCTTTTGTTCGCACCTTTACTCGAACACTTCGATATCGCCAAATTCATTCGCATAATCTTCGATAATTTTTCCTTTTTTTCAAATTTGGTCTTAACTGGAGCCAGTTGGTCACCGAAAAAGCGGGGGGTGTTTCCGGATGCCTGAAAGAAACAGGACATTTAGTACGGATTTTCGTATTGACTGTTACGACTGGCCTTCCATGGCTCCGTCCTGGAGTTGGCTTTCACCTGTCGCCAACGACAGCAAAGCCTCTTGTCACGTTGGGCCCCGGCGCGGACCAACGACACTAGACCTACGCTCAGATTCTCGAGATCAACCCTTGGAGACATTCGGCGGGTGGTGGCCTTCGCTAATGGCTCTAGACACAAAAAAGGACGTCTTCCAGAGGCCACAATAAGATCTGGGACCGCCAGCCCTCGCAAGGAGAGACACCGGCGTACATCTGTGTCTGTGTAGATCTGTTGGTGTTGTGTTTCAGTTCGCAAAAGCGTTGATTCCTTGAATCAGCCACCGGAACGCGGGAAGAACGTCGACGGGTTGCATCATCTGCCCTCGCTGAAGGAACACCCGGACATTTCATCAGCCGCCCCCGCACTTCGAAAATCACGTGAACACTCGAACTCCGTGGAAGGCTCCGCTATCTCAGAGGGTGCTCTCGCCCTCAGGGCTATTTAACATGGGCTCAGGAGCCCGACTGCCGATTAACCAGTCGACCATGCTGCATGTATACTCCCGATGCATAAAATTCACTTCAGTAACCCCACTCCAGGTCTTCTTCTCGGGGCTATGCAATCAAAGAGCCACAGTCCCGACTTTTGCTTCCGCACCTGAGATCGTCACCTCTCAAGCTCAACACCCTTAACGACCCCCGTGTCCTCTTTCTTCCAGGGTTCGTGGAACTCCGTCCGTGACCCAGATACTTGAAAAGGTCATCCCGGTACCTGAACAAAAAGAGACAGGGCAAGGGACGCGGTTCCCAAAGAAAGAAGCAAATTCAAGGGCAGTTAGGAAAGGTTGTGTTCAGGGTTACAAAACATGTTTAAGATAACAATTTATTATCCCAAACCCGAGGAAATATCTATCCGAGGGCAGCTCCAATTCGGGGTTTTTCGGTTCTCCCCGGTTCCGAGAAAACCACTTCGGGGATTATTTATCGAGGTTTATCCTTATTTACTAAAAACACGGAACCTCTACCTAGATGCCCTCTTTGAGACCTGCATCAGGATTGCATAAAAGCCACGCCTTCTCTCTTATGTCATGATGACGTAACTAAAATGCGTAATGGGACTGTTCAAGTCGTTTTTCGTCTAGAAAGGTGGCACTTGTGCTCTGGCTGCACTCACCGTTCACCAGGGGTGCCAGACTCATATTCCGTAAGCTCGTCCTGCCACAGTTGGTGCGGCTGGAGCGCGACATCGACAAACCCCTCCACCCCCTGTCCCAGCTCAGGTGTGCGCCTCCCGGCTGGGCGCGTCTTCGGCTAGTAGATAACCAGCGGTGACGCACTTCGCTCTGTATAAGCTACAACACACCAAAAGGACCTAAAGAAGGTGTATACCTGTATACTTATCCCGTGTGGTTTCTGGACCGGTCCCGCCACTTTGTAAGCTATTTTCCTCACTAGCACACTGTAAAGTAGCTTGCGAAGCATAGTTTTCCACTAACGTTATTGTTCCTGTAACGATTGACAGTCCCTGTAACCCAAAAGTTGTCGCCATTTTGATCGCTTTGGACGCAACCAACTTAAATGACTTAACCAGAGTTTCTTAAGTTGAATTCAGCGTTTCTTCCAGCGTGCTTGAAAACTTCATCGGGAATATTCCAACGCCTGTACCAAGCGATCACAGAACGTTCTGGCGTCATCGTTGCACTGAGCATTGAACGGCACTGAATGCATCACATGCACACTTCGGCAGTGGACTCTGATAGCTCACTGAAGGGGCGTCGCATCCCCCCACTATACACGAGAAATGTGGCAGGTGCGGTACTACTGCCAGCCATAAGGTTCATAGTGCATCCCACACCAGTGACACAAAGGGATAAGGAAATTAATGTCTAGGTACGAATATTCTATTAACATCTACGATTATTGTTATGAGCTGCCTGGCACCTTCGAGTACGAACCTTCTCAAGATTCATTTATCACCATCCAGTACGTAGCAGTGTCTTATAAGTTGCATCGCAAAACGAAAAGGCCAAGTCTCGTGAAATGTATTGCGATGCTAAAAACATCTCATCAAGCCTCATTAAAGAATGAAATCAATCGCAGGAAATATCTGTCTCACCAACACTTCATTAAAGGGATACTGAAGAAATTTAATGTTCATAATAAGTGTGCACGTTCTTTCCACGAGCCAGCAGCCATCGGTGTGCGCAGCGACGCAACGAAAATGACGTCACAAACCTCCATTCGCGGTTAAGATGACAGTGAAATGTATGGGGCTTCGGGCCGAAGGAGTATAAAGACAAGTTTTTCATCTACCACAGTGGTGTCTGGTGTGCAAAAGTAAGCGATAAATTGGTCTAACAAACACGTAGCTTTCACTTGTAGAGATGAAAAGCCTCACATTATTTTCCTTTGGTCCGAAGCCCATGCCTCTTAAGCGTGAATAGGGCCTGACATCATTTTCGTTGCGTGTGCGCGCGCACACCGGCGGCTGCTGGCTCGTGGAAAGAACGTGCGCACGTATAGAACACTAAATTACCTTTAGGTTCCGGTAAACCCGCCAAACTCGAACTGCATGCGAGCGCATTGAAGGTGCGCTGATCGAGGCTCTCGCGCAGCCACGCGTCAAAGTCATAATCGGCGAACCGGGCTGCATTGCATCTGAAAACGCGCGGTAACCTGCGTATAGGAAGACGGAAGTACGGGAACTCACACGCTACAAGGTGCGCAGGTAGGGGGGCGGGCTCCTTTGTGGATATGACTGCAACTTCCCGCGCGCTCTCAGGACATACCGGCAGACCGGTTAAAGAAGGCGACTGCGTTTTCAGACGATCTCTGCCGTAATTATGAACGAAGTCTCTCCAACTTTCCGCAGAAACATCGATCCGCGTAGAGCCGTGCGCCGACAATTACCAAACCACGGGCGGCAAGCCGTAGGGCTCTCCAGTCAACTGGGAAGCCTAACTCACCGATAGTCAGCGGCCCGGAAAGCAGCCCTCGTTGAATAACAATCAAACAAAACAAAAAAACAACAAAAGAACCAGCAAACCGACATCAGCAACGGAAGAATCGCAAAGGTGCCTCCACCTGTTTGTTAGAGGGCATAACGGGAGCCGCAAAGCAGCAAGGCGAGAGGAATTTTCTAAGACAGGATTTGATGCTTCCCGAACGGATGGCGCGCGTCCTACATAATTGAATAAAGCCTTTTCTCTCTTCCGTTTCCGGCGCGGCCGGGAGTGCAAGCCCGAGGAGACCCGGGCGAAACCTGGTGGTGTTTTCTTCTTTTTTTTTATGCCCGCAAAGTCCCTAAAGGAAATTAATGCGCTACGTGTCCTGTTTGCTAGGCTCCATTTTCTTGGCCCGAAGCAGCTCTCGGTGGAGAGAAGTGCTCTTGGCCTCTGGCTGTTTGCATCTGTGTTATCCTGCGAGGACCGGGCTAATGTCCTCCTTAGTAGGGGGCGTGCGTATACGCAGCCTTGGCGAACTACTTCTGGGCTTGATCTCAGGGATGCTCTTAGCGGTCTGCGAGAGTCTGTAGACGCTCGTGGAGCTCTCTGAATGGATCTGCTGTGAGGGAGAGAGTGTGTGCGTCTGGCGCTGCTAGAGGCAGCGGCAGTGAGCTTGATGCTGCTGCCGCTCCCTAAGCTGCCTGCTTACACTTTCTGGAGTGGCCATGAACGTACTTTGTATTTTTCACAGAAGGGTGCACTGGATGTCTCGAAATGTGGGGTAAACTTGACTCAATTTGATTGTTTGACATAAATGTTTAATTTCGAAGCCGAAGAGGGTAAATGCATATACAATCCTAGGACGAATGAATAAAGCGCGCTTTTTTAGGGGGTAACCTGTTTAGATTCATTGTGTAATGATATATAATAACTTTTTTTACTTTATCAGTCGCCCGATTTCTTTCTAAGCTAAAAGCGCCGTTAAAGAATTTTGTAGTGCAACAGACAGAGAAAGTGAAGGAGGGGGGGGTACTGCTTGTGGAAGCAGCGTGTATGGGCAGTTCCATAACTGAGATAGTCTAGTAACATTGGGAAAATCCTGGTCGTGATATCACGGATGAAAACTATACGGTGTGCAAGTTCGTCTGCTTGTTGGGCACCTCGTGCGTTTGTTTACCCTCAAACGCGCGCACGTGCTTTGTTTCTCCACGGCCTCAAACACTGACGGTGCGCGCTTTGCTGCCTCGTCATCGAGAGTTCCACGCGCATTCCCTACAGTCTAACAAAAGAGAACGCGACTTAGTCTCATTCGGGACTAAGTGCGCTGACACGTCCATTGGTCCTCAGGAGACTAATGGGGACGGGAGAAACTCTTTGCTCCCTGCCGTTAGTCTATCAAAGTTGGACCCTTAGGACTAACCTTTGCGCCCTTGCATTATACCCCTCGGAATAATCCTTGCGCTTTTTCACTTTTACCTTTGGGACTAAATATTGCGCCCTTGCATTTAAAAATAAAAACTAAATAAATACAAATAAAAATTTAGGAATGCGACAAAAAAGTTTTGGGAGAACATTACAGCGCAGGGGAGAACGACAGAGGGTTCCCAACACTTACTGACCACACAGGAAGGGAGTAGAGTAGAGGGGAAGAGGCGCGGGAATATATTAGGCAGACAATCGAAGAGGCTTTCTGCCGGCTTGAACAGAGGGGAGAGTGGATAGCACTAGCAGCAGCACTGTAGAGGAGAAGCAGAATTGTGTGCCAATTTGCATGACCACAAAATAATGGCACAAGGCAGAGAGTGAGGTTCCAGCAGGTACAACGACAGGCCCAGACGATATACCCATGGAACTCATAAAGACACTAGAAGAAAACAAGCAAATTGAGGTTACGAGGATGTGATTAATAAAGTAATTATTGGACCCAATGTTTGGAAACTAAGCATATTGAGACTAATATATAAAGGCAGAGGAAACGAATACCACATTAGTGATATCGCCCGATAATGGTAACTTCAGTTCTATACAGATTGGCTACGCAGATAGTAAAGCGGAGAATGGAGGAATGGGCAGAAGTTATGCGAATACTGGGTGAGCTCCAAAATCGATTCCGAAGGAATAGAAGAGCTGGAAGATAAGTTATTCGTCACCACTCAATCTATAAAAATAGCAATAAAGAAACCAACTATAGTTAGCTTATTTGTACATCAAGATAGCGTACAATAATGTAGCCAGGAAAATCTTTAGGGTCAGCCGATGGAGTATAATTTAGATGCAAATTTGGTTCGTTTCTTCAGCAGTTGTACTCAGAAAATAAGGTAGTTATAACATGAGAAGCAGAAACTACATAACCCGCCGCAGTAAAAAGAAGTCCAGGCAGAACTGCTCTACAGTCACCTCTGCTGTACATGATATATCTCAGTTAAATAGAAAAAAAAAGTTAGAGCAGAGCAACTTAGGTTTAGATGCGAGTTATTTGGAAGGAGGGAGAAATGTAATACAGGTAATAGCAGAACTGATGTACGCGGATGACATAGTACTACGGTACATTACAGGAACCAGCTGGAATATGTGGAGAGGAAGGGACACCTTGGGCATAGAGTTTTATTGGCGAAACGTCTGGGCTAATGGTGTTGGCCGACGAAAAGAGGGAACTCCTGAGGATAAAAAACATTTGTAACTGACCACGCCGGAAAATACCAATATCATGGAGTCTGACTTGAAGAACGAAGGAAATATCGAGGAGAACACGAGGAGAATATAATTAGTAAATGGAAAATAAATTCATCTATTATGAAGCTGAATGCACTATGGAACTACAATAGATATGAAGTGGTCAGGGGTAGATGAAATGGAGTTATGGTACCAGGACCCTCTTTTGGTAATGAGGTACAGTGCATGAAGACAGAAGTTCAATCAGTATTAGAAATTTGACAAGGAACTGTAGACTGATTGGCTCTGGGAGCACATGGAAAGACACCAAATGAGTGAGAACAGGGGCACATGAAGGCACGTAGCCAGGATTTCATTTCAGGGGGTCCGCCCATGACAAAATGCTGTATAAGGGGGAGGGGGAGAGGAGGCCCCAGCAAAATTAAAGATTTCGGGGGGGGGGTGAAGGGGCGACCCTCATGGCGCCCCTTCCCCCCCTCCCTCGCTATGTGCCTGAATACATGGCCTGGTCGTCTTTCGAGAGCGAGGCAATTAATAAGTTCAAATTTGAACAAAGGATGACCGAAATGGATGATACGCAGTGGGCACGGAAGGTATTCAAGTATTTATACATGAAAAGTCTAAACACAAAATGGACAAACCAAACCCGAAGCTTTCAATTAAATTCCTACACACTGGTGATGGGGCTGAGCATACTACTTCAGTAGAAAAGGGAGTGAAAGAGGCCGAAAGAAAAATGTGAAACGAAAAAATGCAGAAAAAAATTTGCTTTAACAATGTACAGGTCACAAAAACAGGACATAAGAAAGGAAAATATGTTTACTATTTGCTGGGAAGTTCTTTGCTGTTCGAGGCGAGAACGGGAGTTTTGAGAACAAGGAGGTTAAGGGCTAAATTTCAGGAGACAGACACATTATGTGCCGCCAGCCATAATGAGAGTGAGACGCTAGAGCACCTGGTTTTGAAGTGCACGAAGCTTCGCTCCCCCCCCCCCCCCCAACTCTTGAAGGGGTAGCGGCTCTGGCCGGGGTTCTGAGTCTTGATGGCGACGATGGAAGGACCGTAGGGAAAAGGATTACAGTCAAAAGAGGCGATAAGAAGATTGCTGAAGATTATCTAAGGAAGGCGGGGCAGAAGAAAATTTGTACTCCCCTTTCGCATGGCTCCGGCCCAAAGTTTCAATCCGGTCTCTTAGTAGGTCCGGTGCCGGTGTAACGCTGACAAGGTGTGACCAGAGGAAAATTGGCTACTCCCTCGCCGGGGGAGAGGCGTAGGGTGATGTTTTTAGTTTTTCTGTTCGATTTCCCAAAGGTCATCCTGATGATACCCCACACTGCCTGGTGATAGGGGAAGAAAATTGATCTTAGAAGGGCGGGAGGAATCATATGTTTGTCTTTCAAGACTTAGACTAGGTGGCGCAAGCTACCTCCCGTTACATTGGATGGATATTGGGTGAACATTCATTCATCCAATATCCATCCATCTACCCCTAGGACTATAAGTTACACCCTTGCATTTAGACCCCGACCAAAGGTTCAGCCTTTATATTTGTCCCAGACCACTAAATATAGACCACTGCTGTTAGTCCTCTGACTCAAAGTTGCAACCCACAATCTGTGCAAATCTGAAAAAAAATAAAACAAGACTCGCGCAAGTCTACGGGTTGCAATGAGCACTGTAATCTCAGAAATAAAAATTTGCAGTTCAAGTTAAACGTATCTTGATTGCTTCTTAGATAAACATCATATTCAAGGATGACTGAAGTCGAAGTTCCTGTTCGTTAGAAAGGACGCTAAGGCCGAATTCCGAAGAGTGTATTTCGCGCTGACGATGACTTGGACACTGGACGTCTGTTCAAACCGATTGTTGTCCAAGCACCGTTTATTGGGGCACCGCCAGCTTCTGCCTGTTCGCGAGAGATTTGAATTATTAGTAACACTGGCAGCGTGAAATACCCGATCGCTTGACAAACGTTGACCGTTCGCTGCGAATTACAGACCCAGCGTGCACGTGCTCGAGCAAGCTTTGAAGTGGCGGCACAAGCTCCCGCTAGAACGCAAAAGTCAAGTGTGGGGTCAAAAAAGTTTCTATTGTGGTCAAGCAACCCCCGCCAAGATCTGGAAAAAAAAAACATCAGTAGAATTGCCGTTTCGCTCGCTTTTATAAGATAAGCGCATACGATTCAATCTTAGGTCTCTGTGCTACGTAACAAAATCAGCTCTCAAGGAGCCAAGAATATTAAAGCATGGCGCGCGCTTTGCAAGCTCGAGAACACGCTCAAACTGAAAGCACTTTTTGAAGCCGCAGATAATGAACGCACCGTAAACAGAAGCACTTGAACGTATCTTAATCGAGTTCCCTTGACTTGTGACTTCAAAACAGATCAAGTGCAGTGCTGCAGCACCGCGAATCCAATCCGGATCTCGCAATGATCGGATACGACGAAAAAACTTTTAGCCTTTACACTTTGGAGAAGAATGAAGACCAGCGAAGCTAGGGTGCCTACATGTCTGTCTGTCTCAGGGTGAAGACATCCATTATTGCACTGAATCTGCCAGCGCGTGACGCTCTCGCGCACTCGGTGCGAGACTTGGGCGCTAAAATGGCGTCTATGCATTAGCCAAAGCTATGCGCTAGCTGAGCGACCCCGGATTGCGCGCACTTCAAAATGCATAAAAACCGATTGGGCGTAAATATGGCTGAGATGTCACCACTCAAGCAAAAGCGCGTGGGTATGAAGGCACTCTAAGCGAAGCTGTACTATGGTGGGAATGAAGTAATGGCCGGCCGCAAGTACGGCAAGCCAGAGTGGAAAGGCTCGAAAGGTTGCGCCATCTATGAGCGACGGCGGCAAGCGGACAACCGGCAAACACAACACTCTGGACAGCTACCGCCATCTTTGAGCGACGGCGGCAACAAGAGTTTTGAGTCGACATTTCTTTGCGGGGGACACGATCCTGGGGAAACTAGCCCTTTACAGCTCCGCTGTAAAAACATGGCCACCAGCTTCTGACGAAAGCTGTATTTAAAAACAGGTTCTCTTCAAACAAAGACCCCTCCCCCCCCCCCTTCTCATTTTCCCGGTGCACCCTATTCTATCTCCCTTGTGAGCGAGAGAAAAGGGACTGGCAACAGTGGGCGGAGCGGACGGACGTACCTCACATGCGATCCGTCTTTCTCAACCTCCAGACCCGGAATCAGGGGACGCACGCTCAAGCGGATTACACCATTCGTTTCAGCTATTCAAGCGGACAAAAAGGATACCAACGTCAAGAACGTGAGTGAATTTTTCCTCACGCTAGAGAAGTTCTTCTGCCGTCCACGCCGAGGCCGATAGCTAAGCCTAACGCAGCGAAGGAGCGCAACAGGTGCGAGCGGTCGGCGCGCCGGTCGCCATGGCAACCGGCGCCGCTGTGCAGGCAGCGGAGGCTCCGCGGCAAGTGGGGAGCGCCGTACCAGGCGCGAAGGAAACCACAGAAACAATGGCGAAAGACTTGACGCAGAAGCCGCGCAAGACGTGGACATGACGGCACACGGAGACGCGCCGTGCGCGAACGAAGAATTGTGGAACGCCGTAAAACGAAACAGAAGGGGAAACTATGCATCGTACCGGAGCAGACAACAGACGATGCGAAAACAGAAGTGAACAAGACACCGAGGGCGAGAAGAACAACCGCGCCAGGAGGCAGAGCAATGGCTACCCTACCACAAGGCGGCTACAAAATCGTGGTCAGACCGCGAGAGGGGCTGGACCTAAGCAGGTGGAAGACGCACCAAATCATCAGCTGCCTAGCAAATGAGATGAAAACACCTGAACACAATCTATGCAAGAGCATCAGAATTCAAGTCAACTACGAGAAGAACATCATCACCATATACACCTTGGAAGAGACAACAGCGAAGAAGGCCATTAAGATTCAGCAGCTAACGATGAACGGCTACGCACACCCAACGAACGTATATCTCGCTGCACCCGAGAACACGATCAAGGGGGTAGTGCACGACGTGAAAAGAGGATCAACCCCGGAAGAATTACTACAAGAGTTGGAGGTGGAAGACGGTACAAGGATCGTAGCAGCAAGGATGCTCGGAAACTCTGAAGCCGCATTAATCACGGTGGAGAGTACCAAGCTACCCAGATTTGTCATCTACAAGGCAGAAAGGGTCAGATGCTACCTCTACAGACCCCAACGACACGTATGCACAATATGCATGAAGAAAGGACACAGGGCAGACGTATGCCCCTCGCCGGGAGCCAGAGTATGCCAGACATGCCTGACAAGAGACCCGGCGGAAGGACACCTATGCGCCCCAAAATGCGCAATATGCGCAGGAGAGCACCAGACCTTCGACAAAAGGTGCGATCAACGCTTCGCAGAAAGGCCCAGAGGAAGCTACAAGCATGAACCCAGAAGAAGCCGAAGCACCACGAGGCGACCATATGAGACAATGACAGGCAGGCAACGGACCAAATCCAGGTCCAGATCCAGAAAGAGGAACATGGACGATCCGGAAGGAATCGTGGAAGTCGAAACGAGATCCAGATCCAGGAGCGCGCAGCGACCAGCCAACAGAGGGGCCCCAGATCAGGGAGAGCAGCAAACGCAGGTGAGCTGGGCAGCCAAGGTCCGCGGGTCTCCACTACCACAAACGACACATGTACAGACCACTAACACACACACACATACGGGGACACGAAAAAACAACACAGACACCGGAAACGAGATACACACACAGGTAGCCGGAGCATATCAGAAGCTTACAAGGGAGGTAGCGGAGATGAGATCATGGATGACCAACCTGGAGACCATGATGAAAAAGATATGCGACAACATGAAGCCCCCTCAAGTAGAAGAAAGGAAGGACGCAGAGATGATAGAGGACAAAGAGCGGGAGATTAACGATCTCAAAACAATAACAGCGCAACAACAGGCTACAATTGTAGGGTTACAGGCAACAATTGAGGCACTCAGAAGCGAAATTACATATCTGCGGCAGGAAATACACGAACCAAGAAAGAGCAGAAGAATGGAGGTTAGAGCCAAACCCTACCCTACTATAGCAACCAATAGCACAAACCCAAACCTAACTGCGGACCACACAACGCAACACCTAATTCCGTTAAACGGCATATCACAAGACACACCAACGACACCACCGTTGAACCCTCCGAACAATCATGGAACGGACACGCAATAACAGCGAGGATCTAAAGATCTGGCAGTGGAACTGCAGAAGTTTAAAAGAAAAGGGGAGCCTTCTCACAGTACATTGCCAGCATCGACAAGCCCCCACACGTCATAGCATTACAGGAGGTAGGAAAAGAAAAGCCTAGTATAGCGGGATACAACACATACATGCCGGACAGAGAAGGAGGCAGGGTCGCGACGTTGGTAGCTAAGCATGTCACGGTAAAACAACACGAAGTGGGGGGAACGAGCGTAGAGCACAACATCATAGAGATCATACCCAGCAAAAGGAAACACCCAGTTTCTTTATCATGAACATTTACAGCCCCCCAGCAGTAGAAAAGACGTATTCCACAAACTATTCGAAAAGGTGATAAAGCTCTCGGATAGACGGTTGCTTATAATAGGCGACTTCAATGCCCCTCACCCCGCCTGGGGATACAGGCAATCTGTACTCAAGGGCACAAAATTATACGAGGCGGTAAACAAGCTGCACCTCACTATGCTCACTGACCCCAGCAGCCCTACCAGGATAGGCAACAGCGTAGAGGCAGACACCACCCCAGACCTTGCGTTCATTATGACGGCGACAGGCAGATGGGTAAATACGGAACAGTCTTTCGGCAGCGACCACACGATAGCTGAAATAGAAGTCAGCATAGCGTGCAGTAAAAAGTACATACGAAAACAACGCATAACAGATTGGAATAGGTTCAGGGAAGAGAAGCTCTGCTTGAGGGGCTGGAAAGCGACAACGACTTGACCCAGTGGACCAAACGGCTAAGCGAACACGAGCGAAAATATACCAGGGAAATAAGCATCACTGACGAAATCCCTGAGGTGGACTCGCGATTAGTCAACCTATGGGAGGCCAGGCATAGCTTAGTTAAAAGATGGAAGAGGCAGAAATTAAATCGCAAGCTAAAGGCAAAGATTGCGCAAATCACAGCCAAAGCCTTAGAGCATGCAGATGTTTTGGCAAGGTCCAATTGGCATCAGAAATGTAACGCTATGCAAGGAACACTAGGGACCGCCAGAACGTGGAGCTTGCTAAGGCATCTGTTGGACCCGGCCAACAACAAGCAGCAGACCAAGCACACGATTAAAAAGATAGTGCACGATTATCCGGGAACGAACGAGGAGCTGATTAGAACGCTAAAGGAGAGGTACATCGGAGAGCCCACGGAAATCAGCTACCCGGAATACCGAGGCCGTAAAAACGAGGAGCTCGACGAAGAGATACAGGCGAACGAGGTAATCAGGGCAGCACAAGAGCTCACAAGAAACACAGCCCCTGGAAAGGACAGAATTCAAAATAAACTCCTAAAAAATCTGGATTTATACTCCTATCACAAACTCACGGAATACATGAACCAAGTATGGAGGAGCGGGGAGTTACCAAAGGAATGGAAGCACGCTGAAATCACGCTTATCCCAAAACCTGGAAAGAGGCCAGATATAGAAAATCTCAGGCCAATCTCCCTAACATCCTGTATAGGCAAATTAATGGAACATGTAATACTAAACAGATTACAGCCGTACCTGGAAGACAAAGGGGTCTTCACAGATACAATGTTTGGGTTCCGACCACGTCTTTCAACACAGGATGTCTTCCTACAAATCAAGGAAGATATTCTAGAGCCAGCGGCAAGACCCAGACCGCAGACTGTAGTCGCCTTGGACATAAAAGGCGCGTTCGATAATGTCGGGCATGAACTAATATTAAACAACCTCGAAAGCACCGGATGTGGCGAAAGAATGTACAACTACGTCAGGGATTTCCTCAGAGAGAGAACGGCTACCATAGGAATTGGAGAGATAAGATCGGAAACCCTGAAGGTGCCAAACAAAGGAACCCCACAGGGGTCGGTACTATCCCCCACGCTGTTCAATCTGGCAATGGCAAAATTACCGGAAAGGCTAAGCGGATTGGAATACATCAAGCACAGCATCTACGCGGATGATCTAACGTTATGGACAACGGGCGGATCCGCGGGGCAGAAACAAGACGGATTACAAGAGGCTGTAGAGGTTGTACAGGAATACCTCGAATCAGGAAATCTAAGATGCGCCCCCGAAAAATCAGAAATCATCACAATTAAAGGGCAGGTTGGGAATGACGAACCGGAGATCAAAATCAACCTCAAAGACGGGACGAACATCCCCAGAGTACAGCACATGCGAGTTTTGGGTATGCATCTACAGAGTAACGGAAAGGCGGCATACTCGGTAAAGATGCTCGGCAACACCATAACCCAAATATCACATATGATGAGCAGAGTATCCAGCAGACAGCACGGGCTCAAAGAGCCGGACCTCATCAAAATGGTCCAAGCCCTGCTAGTCAGTAGAATCCTTTATGCAGCCCCATACCTCAGACTAACAAGAGGGGACAGGGAGAAAATAGATGTCATGATAAAGAAGGCATACAAACAAGCCTTAGGTCTGCCGATATACACACCCAATGAAAAGCTTATGGCTCTAGGGGTACATAACACGTACATGGAGCTGGCGAGTGCCCACCTAGCCAGTCAGAGGGAAAGGCTCGCGGAAACGCGCACAGGTAGGGCAGTTCTCGGGTCACTACGCATACCCGTTCCCCACACGATGGAAAAGACCGAAAAACTACCCAAGGAAATCAGGGCACAATTGAGCTTCTCTCCTATTCCAAAGAACATGCATTCTGAGATAAACAAAGGCAGGAGAGAAGCAAGAGCCAAAGCGATAAAGAATATGGCCGAAAAAGCCCCGATTGTCCTATACACAGACGCGGCCATCTACCCCGACAAGAAAGCAGCAACTGTAGCAGTAGTAGACAAGGAACTCAGGGAGGTAAACATTGCATCGATCAGGGCTACGGAAGCGGCAGAGGCAGAAGAAGTAGCCATCGCCCTTGCCATCATAGAAGCAAACGCGAAAAATGAGGAAAACGAACAAATCATCATCACGGATTCGCAAACTGCGATAAAAAGGCTAAGAGCGGGATTAGCCTCTCAATTATCCATCAGGCTCCTGCAAAAACATCCGACGAGCACAAGAAACAAAATCAGGATAGTCTGGACGCCCGGACACGAATCGGTAGAAGGGAACGAGGCGGCACATGCCTCAGCTCGAGCTGGAGTAAACCGAGCCCCAAACACCGAGGAAACAGACGAGGCGATACCAGTAGTAAATAAGTATTCACAGATCTTAGAATATCTAAGGGATGCCAGAAGGAGATATCCACCACCTCACAAAGAGCTTGCCAGAGATGAGGCCACTGCATGGAGACAGATACAAACAGGCACCTTCCCAAACCTAGCACTGCTCAACAAAATATCACCAACGCGATACAACAAAAAATGCCCCCACTGCGAAGAATACGCAGACCTTTACCACACCACATGGGCATGCATGAAAAACCCTACTCTACCACACGACACTACACAGACGATGGAGACCTGGGAGACCTCGCTGACCAGCTTGAGCCTCGATGACCAGCGCGCGCTGGTAAACAGAGCTAGAGCGGCGGCCGAGAGCAGCGGAGCCCTGGACCGAGGGCCCCGACCGGGACAATCTCCGTGACACGCTTCCCTATGATCAATAAAGTTTGCTCTCTCTCTCTCGTGAGCGAGGAGATGGACTCTACCCTCACTTCAGCTTTCCTATACCCGTTTTCACCTAAAAAAAAAAAAATCAGCAAGATTTACGCATGGGCCATACGCCGCGCGAAATAGTTCGCGCGAGATTTGGTTGCCGGAGGCAGAGGCGATGCTTTTGGCGTTTGAAACGTGTACTCCTTGATAAGATAACATCTATTCACTCTAAATGAAGCTAAATATATCTTACATCTCCACCATAAAGGTGAAAATGAGTAATCATCCGCGAGAAGCCGGACTTTTTCTCCTACGGTTCTTGAGGTGAAAACAATTATAGCTTTCACCCGTTTCCACCTTGCACTGGACAGCAATTGGGCCCAAGGCTCCAAGGACGGGGGAGGGTCTTCCTTTTCAACACCGCCGGTGGAGTGACGTACAAAAACAAACACGGTAAGTTTTTTTTCAGTTTTTTCGTTTCAATTTTTTTAATTTTCATGATAACAATCCATGGAGAAGGGGAACAAGGGGGACAAAAGACAAACATAAATCTGCAAACACAGCTATACTCCGTTTCACGATAACTTGGCAAACTGTGGAGGCTAGGGCCCCGCAACACGATCAGAGCGTCTGAGCGAGGCACGGAACCCGACGTCACGGGAGCAATTGTGTCACCACGCCAAATGCGAGGCGCGAGGCCCGGAGAAACCGGCTGTCGTCTGCAAGCCAAGAGTCGTCTGCTCCGAAACCAACCAACTTCGGATGAACGTTCATCGCAGCAACATATCCGTCCGCTAGAATAGCGATCAGTTTGGGAAAGATTCATGAGACAACCATACACTCAATTTAGCCGCGAATCAGTGACGGGTGCCAATGCCAGGGCACAGTGCGATGTTTTGAGCGCCAACGGCCGATTACACGGCTGCGATCGCCGGCGATCGCCGGCGATCGCCAACGGCCAAGGTGCTACAAGGCGAAAATAATCTAGCAAAAACGGATGTGGTGTAAACCTATTTGGTTGAAATATAATTGAAGCTCATATATTCTTGATTATTTTTTTTTATCCTTTATACCTTGTCGTTATTGATGGAATCGCGCGAGTCCAATTGCCGTTAAAAGAGAAAGAAGCCTAGAACTACTTTTTGTCACGGAGGGCTCTGTTGCAGTTGCGGTAACGAGGCCCCGGTGGCCTCGACCATAGAGTGTAATCACGTGCCTTGCTCCGGCGCCCTTCCACATTTCGCTAAGTTACCGTGAAACAGAGTATATAGGTGACTTGTGCGCGACTAAAAAAATCTGCCTGGTCCTGGTATCGAACCTGGGACCTCCCCATATCCAGTGGAACGCTCTATCAATTGAGCTAACCAGGAGTTGGACGTCAGTAGAGCAAACGGCTTTTAACAGCTGCCACCTGTCTAAAACCCACTCCAGCTCTCTCGTACCTTTGCGTTAATTGTATTATCATTGTCTCTACGTTTCTCGGGCACTTTTTGTTTTAGTTCGCATCCGTTTTGTTACGGGCAAGGTGTAGTAATGGCTGGCGTTGCGGGTGCGTTGACTTCGTTCGTTGTTGATGTGGAATGTTATGCGAAACAGCGACGACGATTGCATTAAGGCGTCAAGATACTGCCCTGAGTGTGCTTTTTAAAGGGGCGATGCAACGATTTTTGTATTTCATGTAAATACCGCTTAGAACGGATCCCTGACGTTAATGAGCTGTGAAATGCCCGTTCGTTTTTCACCATACGCAATTGAAGTCGCAGAAAAATTAAAGAAAAACGAGCAGAGTTCATTCCCTCAACTCGCAGCCAGAATCGAAGGGGCCACGTGATCTGGAGCCGATTATATGCCGCCAATGTTGATCATAGACACGCGCTGGGGTTGGCAAGGCACAGGACACGCGCTGAGTTTAAGACATTGTCATGGTTCGGCTGTTGTCGTCATTGCAGCGATTGGACACAGGACACTACCCGAATGCTTCTCGAGATATCGATTATCACGAGCCCAAATCGAGTGTCCACGCCATGCTCGGGTCCAATCTATGAGCCACATTCAAATATCGTCACTGGGCGGTACTGTTACCGCCCAGCTACGTCATCAGGTTTTGCGAAGGAGAGATTGAATGAAAACACTCGGTTTTGTCCTTGAAATTACAGCGCAACAAAGGAGTTTCTTGGTCAGTGGCGTTAGCGTTCAGAGTATTCTTAAGTCCCACTAGTGCCAGTAAGCTCGTGTAAAGTGAAAAACATACAAATTGAATATCGTTGCACCGCCCCTTTAAGTGGGGCGTTCAGCGCATCAAGTGTGTCGTTGCGGATTTTGAGTTCGGCATAGGACTACCAAGAAATGATGGTCACAGGGAGACGCCTAGACGAGTGTCGACTTGCTCTTAGAAACTCAGTTTTGCAATTTAAGTGGCCATTTACTGTGACTGCGAGACTACGGTGATGAAAGCGCATCTTCATCAGACTCTTAAAGTTGTTTTATTCGGAGAAAAAAGTGGTAGTGTTGATAGGTGCCGCGTTTGGATAAATGCTCGTATTTTTGCCCGAGGGCAAATTACGTCAACGGGGCTTGTCAAATGTCGACAAACATCATTGTTAACAAGATAGCTGGGTAAATTCTAGTCAACGCATTCGTTAATTCGCATTCACACAACGCGCGAAGCTCTAGCATGTAATGTTTGAACGATCGTGGCGTATAAAAAAGACAGAAACATTTCTTAGTTTTGTCTGAGTTCTTTCAACACTTTCAGTCGTCCTGGACTGAGTAGCGCCGAACCCCAAGACGAGCGAAATATCAGCTGTCCTCCTGGCAAGCATTCCGTTTGCCTTCGGGGACTAAAACATACACATGCACCGTGTCTGACGAGAATTAATGGTTGATTTTGTTCGCGCATGCTTCTCGGTTAAGGCCGGTTCAGACATTTGCGTTTGAGTGCGTTTGACTGCGTTGCGGCGAGAACCGAAAGCAAGTCACCGGCACATCTGTGCTTCGTATGAAGCGTGGAATCTAATTCAAGGAATCATCTTGGCACGCGGTATAAGCAGCAGGGATGTCCTGGTTTCTCGCCGCCGCAACGCAGTCAAACGCAGTCAAACGCAACTGTCTGAACCAGGCTTCAGTCCCAGTCGAGCGCAGTTATACTCCATTTCACTTCAAGCGCAAGCGAAACTGTAGCTACATGCGCGAACATGTGGCCACGAACAGCGCTTGCACTGTACGAGCGTGAGTGCTTGGCAGGGACGCTAAAGCCCGGAGCTCAGCTTTTGCGCACGGTACCTAGCTTGAACCAGATGGTGTTGTCGGGAGCAACTGAGAGTTAAGGGGGATTCAACCGCTATTTATTTGTACCCTTTTCCTCATAGATTGCGCGGAATTTTTCCGGAACAAACGAGTTGCATGTTCACAGCTGCGCATGCAGGTCGGGTGCTCGAGGTGGGCTCGAGCCACGGGCTGTTCGCCGCCGATCTCGAGCTAGATCTTCTTCGCTCTGCGTCCGCCGCTGCAGGAAGCGGCCAACAGGCGGCGCGAGATACGAGCCAGTACATATGTAGATTACAGTGGCTTACAAAACGTAGAATAAGCTCTGATTTCCGATTGGATTCGAAGTTTCAACCATGTTCGAAATTATCGAAAGTACAAAGTGCGGCGTTGCGGCCGTTTGGAGCACCACATTTAACACGCAAATGTTGTTTTGCAAAAAACAAAATAGAAGAAAGAAAAAAATATATATATATATATATATATATTTTAGAGCTTAATTTAAAGCTAGAAAACAAAAAGAGAAATAAAGTGGCAGTTTTGCACTTCCTATGTCCTATATCGGCTTGCTCTTCGTCTGAATACTGGTTTGCAAACCCGCTCCCAGGTTGTGTGGAGTAAAGCCCATCTATCCTGGGAAAAGTGGCGCCACTCATTTTTGTGGAAATGCTTGAGACACGTGCTGCGCGCCACTTCAGGAAAGAACTAGAGGCACTAAATGAGCTGCGCTTAGAGTATCGGCACTCTGTTCCCCAACATTGTTGTGGGCGCCGACATTTTGGTGCTTGTGCAGAGTAGACGCAACTGCCGATCGTCATGATTCAAAAATGCGACTTCCTCAGCATTAGATTCGGCGTTAGGAAGCTCCTATAATATTGCTTTTCTCAGTCGCGAACTGTTTAAACATTTGTGGAGGACGGAAAAGCGTTTCCTGTGATTTCAGATAAATCTTCAGATAACTGGCAACCATGATATTAAGCCACAATATGAACAAGTGTCGTTACTCCGAAGTGTAGCTTATTTAGTGGCACTATATAGAAGAACATGGCTTCTGAAATCTAGCTTGGTGCCGCGCTGTTCCGCCATGATCTTCCCTAGTGCCACTAAATAAGCGACGCTTCAGGGTAACGACACTTGTCCATACTGTGGCTTAAAATTGTGGCTGCCAGTTATCTGAAAATTTATCTGAAATCACAGGAAACGCTTTTACGTCCTCCACAAATGTTTAAAGGGATGCTGAACCGAAATCTGAATTCCACAAAACACGCGGCAAAAGCGTGCAACGGGATGCTACAAACACCAAAACATCACTCATACAGCGATATCTCAAACGGATGACCGTATTTTTGAAGAAAAGGAGGCGCATTTGACAGGTTTGTTGACGTTATGTTTCTCCGAGAAGGAGAGGGAACGGCCTCGCGTCTTCTCCGCTTCGCCGCCTTGAGGGGCGAAGTGAAGAGAGGAGGAAACCAGGTACGTTGACGTCACGCGCCTCGTCGGCCTTGTTCAATCTCGACCTCTTTTTCTCAAAATTCGGCCGTCAATTCGAGATGTCGCCTTACGAGTAGTGTTGTTGGGATTGTAGCGTCCCGCCTACATCTCCTGCATTGCTTTTCTGGAATCCAAATTTCGGTTCACCATCCCTTTAAACGCTTCGCGACAGAGAAAAGCAATATTAAATGAGCTTCCTAACACCGAATCAAATGCCGAGGAAGTCGCACTTTTGAATCATGATGATCGGCAGTTGCGTCTGCTCTGTACAAGCACCAAGATGGCGGCGTTCACAGCAATATTGAGGAACAGAGTGCCGACCCTAAGCATAGCTCATTTAGTGGCGAGGTCCACACTTCTGCACGTTCAGAGGTGTGGACCTCGTCAAAGAGGTCCACACTTCTGCGCGTCAAGTCAAAAGCAACAAGAAGCAACCGTTTCCCACCCGTGAAGTGTACCAAGGAGTTCTGTGTCCAAGCAAGTGGCGCGGCTCTACTACTCGTCCACAATCTCGCGCCAAGTGCACAGCAGCTGACAAGATTGGCAACGGGTATGGCAAGAAAGGACACTTTCCGTCTGTCATGCCTGTCAGCGAAAAAGAACAACTCAAATACACAGAGGCATGTTGCACTCGAGTTATCCTCGTAAATTCCTTAAGTTGAAGGCGCTGCTGGCAAGTGCAGACTAAATTCATTCATAAAATTCACGCTTGCAAGTACCGCCAACCATTGCTGTCGAAACGCGCAAGACACGTGTGAGGAGCGGGTGCTCCGCTGCCATGCGCTTCCAAGGGCAAATTGTTGTTGTGTGTATGTTTTACAGCCGGAAGTTAGTCTGCCTCGGTGGGCGTCTGGTATCTCAGCTGTAGATGAGCAATTTAGCAAGTGCGGTGCAACCGCTAGCCTGGGGGTCTTTAACGTGCACCACGCAGTAGTGATACACGAACGCACGCCGGTACGATGCTCATTCAGATGTAAACGGACAGGAATGCGGATTGAGCCCTGGGATCCCTGGGTTCTGCAGCGCGAGCTTTCGCTCCACGTGCTCCGAGCTGGTGTGCGCTATCCCACACTGCCACCGATCCCCCAAGGGCCGCTCATTTCAGTACTGCGCCGACAACTGCTTCCAAGGGCCGCTAGAGACACGGGCACCAGCGCATTTGATGTTACTTGCAAGACAAACGCAAACACATCGAAGGGCTTCAGTTCAGACTACGGTGTAAGGGTCCAGACAGATAAAGAGAAATCGGTGGTCAAGTGCTATAAAAAAAAGGATCGGTTTGACTTAACAAATGACATTGAACTAAGCCCGTGAACTGTGAATAAATGCTTTATGTATATTGTTTATCCTTCCATGCAATAAAGAAAAAAAAATCGGTGGCCGAGTGGGCTAGAGTACACCAGCTCGGAGCACGTGGAGCGAGAGCTCGCGCTGTATAACTCAAGGATCCTGAGTTCAATCCCCACCCTGCCCGTTTCAATCTGGATGAGCATCGTACCGGCGTGTGGTCGTGTATCCCTAATGCGTGATGCACGTTAAAGATCCCAGGCTACCGTGTGTACTGCACACGGTAGCCTGGGTTGAGGCAGACTATGTTCTAGACTGAATAATCATACACAAAACCCCAATTTGTTTCCAGACAGATAAAGTAGCACCGCTTCATTCCACCATGACATAGTAAGATCATCACTGTTGAAAGAGGTGTTCATAACGGACAATAGCATAGTGCACTCCCGAGGTTACGTATGAAGACACTAAAGTTATTGAGAGGTTCGTATGATTTTGCCTAAAATTAAAATGGTGAAGAGAAAAAAAAAACGTACGCCTCACTTTAGGTAGAAGCGTATTTTCTACCTATTGATGGCCCGTTTGGTTTTCTTAGTAATTCGCAGAACGGGAAGTGTTAAATGTACAAAAAAATTGTTTCGGGCGCCAAAACCTTAACGTCGAAATTCAATTTGCATCTCAGAGTAAGCACCTGCTTGTTGGTTAAGAAAATATATTGTAATTGTTCAACATAGTAAAAATCATGCTTCTTTTTTTTTTGTATCCAATATCCACCAAACAAGGTCGACAGAGAATGAAAATATCTGAAATAAGGTTTCATAAAATAAATGTTGTTCGGAATAAGTATTTTAGCCTTCTTTGCAACTCATTCAACTATTTTTTATTTTTTATTTCCAAATACATATTAGTAGGTTGCCTTCATGTGCGCTTTGCTTAGGGTGGAGACATCTGGCCATTTTGTCCTACACTTTTAATTTTCTTTTTTTGTTCAGAAGCGCATGAAAGAGCGTGTCCGGGCACGCGTTTGTGGCGCTGACTGTGCTATGGCAACATTTTGTTTTCGCCGATTTATTTATATTTTACCCGTGAGCGCGTGCTGTCCGCATCGGGTACTACAAAGGGTGGCATCACCCTAAGCAGAAGGACATTGAGGTACCGCACATATTAGGATATCTCTGTTCAACCCTGCACGATCTTATACCCCATTCACACGGCAGTGTAAAGGTACCTTAGCTTAGGTCCCTTAGCTGCAGGTACCTGTCGTAAATGGCGTTCTTGATCACACGATAAATAAACGGAGCACTTTAAGTTGATGTCGATTGCATTCCTGCTAAACCGCGAGAGGAGCACGTGATAAACAATTATCCCTCGAAATCGGTTTCACGCGCAGTTTCTGTAGTGTAGTGGTGGGAGTTTGTTGATAGATTGGGAGAAAAAGAAGAGGAAATAAAAGTGGAGAACAGTGATGGTGGCCATTGCTTGGCTCCTGTCTCTGCCGCCTTTCTGACCATTATTTATCATTTCAACAACTCTACATGCCAGTGACGCTATCGAAAGGAATGGATGACGACGAGGATAAAGGTCCTGGGCGGCAGAGTTGAACAACTTGTCTAGAACCTCGAACAAGAGCTCGCAGTGGTCCATCGTGTTCGGGTTCGTAGAAGACATTCTTTTCCACGTGCCACCGCTGCTACCTGCTAGCTGAAGTATGCATTCCTCGTTAATGTACTATTCCATCACATTTGTGTTCCCAATCATTTCGTAATTCGCTACTTATATATATTCAATTTGTTATATGCATTAAACAGGATATATTTATATATCTGTGACTTTTATTTGGAGTTTTTGGGTCCGAGGCTACTCCCTGTAGCTGTAAAGGGAGCTCGGCTAACACAGGACCTCCTTTAGCGAAAGGTACCTTTATGCGCCGTGTGATCACGTTCTCCAGCTCCCTTTACGATAGGTACCTGGGCTAAAGGTACCTTTACGCTGCCGTGTGATTTGGGTATTAGGCTGCTTACGAGCCACGCTTGTAGCGTATGCACGCTTTTGACCACGCGCACTAACATAGCACACGCACAAAAAATAGAATCAACAAAAGTATCGCCTTCAGAGCCTTATCAAGCCTTTCGCTAGGAGTCTGGTGATGACTAGTTAACTTTTTTGCAACGTTAAAGAAGTGCCGACCAACGGAGCCATCAATTGTAATTCTGTTGTGTCTATACTTCGTCTCACCCTAGCATGGACTAACCGCGAAGGCTGTGCTAGCGCGAGCGGCCAGCCTTGACTGCCTTGACTAGAGCACTTGCTGCACGAGCGCTCGTGCAGCCGCCGCGACCTCATTCAAAGCGACTAGCTCGCGCTTTAGCACGCGCGGCTAACAATAGTCCATACTAAGGTGAGACGAAGTATATGTTTATACAGCGGGAAGTTAGTCAGCTCTGAGGGCATCTGGTGTCTTCGTTGGATATGAAAGACAGTGCAGTATACCGCTGCTTGTCTGACGACTTTAAAGGCCTGTTCACACATGAAGCGGAGCGCTACAAGCGTAGCGCTTACCTCGCGCTAAGCGCGTGCTGACGGGAGCATTTCACCAGCTTTGTATCTCACCGTCAAAACTGTTGCTCATGGCAGACGATAAGTAGCTGACGGCACGTGAGGAGCGCTACATTAGCGCTTCGCTGCATGTGAGAACCGACCTTAACGTGCATCACGCAATAGTGATACATGACAGCACGCCGGTACGATGCTCATTCAGATTGAAACGGGCAGAGGCGGTGGATTGAATCCACGATCAGTGAGCTTTACAGCGTGAGCTTTCGCTACACGTATACTACCGATCCACGAGCAACGAGACATCGCGGTCGAATTCGAGCTCGAGAGAAAAACAACAGCAAGAAAATCTCCGGTTTGAGGCATCTAGTACTAGTGTCGCCATCTCGTTTAGCAAGTTGGAAATAAAATTAACAGGGTGATTTTATTTACACAAATACGGAAATACAACAATATTTTGCTTTCTCGTCATGGTCTTACAATTAAGACTAGAGGCACCCCTAGTACGTACGGCCAAGCGTTTTGTCACGTTTGCCTTCTAAATAATTGTATTTTCAAATATGCCTCAAAACGCGCTAAAAACAGTCAAAACGGTCGTATTTCTGGATTTTATTTAAAATCTCCAGCGCTCTAAAAGAAAAATCCAAAGGCCGTACAACCTTCATTACGTTATCATAAGTAACCCCCAAAAGAATGAATACTATCGTGCATTCCTGAAACTCAGGTTTGTGTAGCGAAATTTGCCCATTGAGTGACGAGCGGTTGAATCCCCTTAAGAGGACGAAATCCTGTCATTAGTCTTTTGAGACCATCTTATTTCTTTGAATGTATGCTGCCCTCTTATACGTGTGCTCCTGCTTACGTTCTTATGCGCCAAAGACGAATTTTGGAACACTTACTCGCCATGCAGGAGGGTGCCACCAAAGCCTCTCGGCGCTTATTAGAGAGTTTTAGTAGATCGTTCCGATACCTCCGATACCCCCGATAACGATACTATATATGTAAGCGCAAAGGCGGAGGCAGAGTATCGGGTATGGTTATCGGAGTCATCGGAACGATCTACTAAAACTCTCTATTAGCGGCGAAATCTTTTGGGTGGCGACCTCGTTCGGTTACCTTTCGTGACGTCATCACTGTGTGAACAACATGTTCGATGGTGTTTGTAATGGGCATGGTGGAAGCCTGAAATCATAGCGCTCTCAAAGCAACACTGCGAACACCGTCAAAATTGAAGTTCTTACATTCCTCTTATTTCCGTCGATGAGACATCCTTTGTTGACGTCATGGTCAGCATTCGGACAATTGTGGTGGTCCAACCACAGCGACGCTTTCGTTCGCTCACGTCGCCAATAGCTGGGTTACAGTGAAGCTGGGTCACACTAAAGCCCCTCTATTCTGGGAAAAGCGGCGCCATTCATCGTTGTGGAAATGCTCAAGACACATGCCGCGCGCCACTTCTGGGAAGAACATGGCGTCTGAAATCTAGCTCAGTGCTGCGCTGTGCCGCCATAATCTTCCCAAGGGCTGCACGTTGCACATGCCTCTTGCATCGATGCACCTTGCGATACTTTTGAACCATGAAGGGGCTTTAGGTCACACAAAACCCCCGGATAAAGGCGATTTTTACGAGTACCGCCAACCATTGTTGTGGCAACGCGTCAGACACGTGCCACGAGCGGGTGCTCCGCCGCCATTCGCTTCCAAGTTACGTATCCAAGTGCCGCTCATTTTAGTGCTGCGACGCCATTTGCTTCCAAGGGCCGCTCGAGACACGAAATCATGCAGTGGCGCATTTGACGCTACTTGCAAGACAAACGCAAACACATCGAAGGGTTTTAAGTCACCCCTGCTGAGGGCGTGCAGATGGCTAAATTCCACACTTATTTGCAACGTATAATTCACACCATCGAGATTGAAGGTCTTTGCAGCCTATGAATGTGAGCTCGTTCAGAGCATGCGCAGTGAACAGCGCACTCAAATATAGCGTCCAGTGAATACCCCCTATTGGCGGCGAGATGTTTTAAAGGCGCCCTCCTCAACGTCCTTCTGTTTAGGGTGATGCCATCGTTTGTAGTACCTTATACCGAGAGCACGCGCTCACGGTGAAAATACAAAACAAAATTCAGGAAACAAAATGTCACCGCAGCACAGTCAGCGCCATGAGCCCGTGCATAAACACACTCTTCCAAGCGCTTCAGAACAAAACATAAAAAGAAGCGTTGGAAACGAAATGGCCAAATGTCATCACCCCAATCAAAGCGCACATGAAGGCACCCTACCTCCTATGGTTCCCTCTTCTGACGTCCTTGCGAACAACAAGTTCGTTTGTGCTCGTAATGAGCATGGTGGAAGCTTGAAATAATTGTGCTCTGAAACCTACACTGCCAACACCGTCAACATTGAAGTTCTTACATTACTATCAGAAATCGTTTGCTGGCGTCGTACTCAGCACTCGGTCAATCGTGGCCGACCGACCACTGCGACGTTTTCGATCGCTCAAGTCGCCAATAGTAGTTTTGATGACAGTACTTTAACATTAAGGGAAACACCGAAAAATCCGATGCGATGTTTTGTACCCGCTAACAGTGTCGCGAAGTGTATTTAGGTTTGTGTATTGGTTAAAAAACACACAAAAATGTTAGACTGTGGGCATAGCACTTTTTTATACACAATAGCTTGACAATTAATTATAATTAATATTAAAACCCAATTTTCCCATTTTGATTCGAGACTTACGCCTCAAAATCTACACGGCCAAACACACATCCTTCAAACGAGGAGTTTCTCGTTCTCAAGTGTTCAGAACAGTCTTATTTTGACACAAGTATCTCTGTACTAAATTCTGAATGACCTCCGAGTGCGACAGCGTCGGTTCTCTTCTAGCGGGCCACAGACGTTTTTTCGCGGCTGCTTCCATCACAAAGAAAGGTATCTGAATAAAATAAAATGGACTAGGCACTGTCATGGCCTCATTAATATAGTGCATCCATAACTTTGTCCTGTAATATTTCCAGTAAAGTTCGGCATTGTCTAAGATCTTTTGAAAGGTGGCCGTCACGATGGCTATCAAAGAATTCAACATAGCGACGAGCATGATAACTTGATAGGTACAGTACATCAGGGATCCAAGAAATTGGGTCATGTCATGTGTGTTAATTGAGCCGTCGTTCCGATTTGACACGACAACATCAGATTGCTCTTCCGAAGCGACCCCCAACATTCTAATAAACAATGTTTTCATAGATTGCGAAAAGGAAATGAAAGCACGGCTTTGCGTGACTTCGTCACCGTTTTCCTCTTTTCGTTTCATGCCAGCATAAGGCTCGTACATTCGGGTGAGTCCAAACGCAAATGCAAGCATAATGCCCACACAAAAGAAAAGAAATCGAACAATTTCGATGATCATGCTCGAAATAGAAACCTGTAGGGGCCCCAACTTGGCGCTTTCTTGGAGAAACCACACAAGCTTAAACACGCTCAAGACTGAAGATACGGCGAACAGTCCCTCATGCACCAAAGTACTGTCGGTGCTTGGCCACTCGTTTCTTCTTGGCATGTCTCCCCCACTTGGATCTTGAGATACCTCGACCCAAGCCACTAGCCAGAAGACGAAGGTAAGTATAAAGAAAGACAACATGGTGATGTCGTACCAAGTCCAGAGGCTCTTGAAGTAGCGACTGGGTCCCTTCGCGCAGCAATGCACGATCTCCTCGCCGATGTATCCGATAACCCAGATAACTATGAGCCATTCCAGCCCGGTGTTTGGCGGTCCTCTCGACATCCGGGCTCTGTCCAGCGTGATCTCGAGATAAACAAAAACGACAAAAAGTATGCGGCCTGTGAAGGCATGTAGGTACTTGCTCACCGGACTCGTCCAGTGTTTCGTCACTTTCGTGTTCGGCCTCAACTTTACCCAGAGCGCAATGAGAGGCAGGGTCAGGAAGCGGGCGACACCATGACCCACCTTGCTGACAAGAGGTAGTCGGCTCCAGGCTTGAAACTCTCCTTCCCACTCCAGACGTAGAACTTGCTGCACGTAGCTATGGGTGACGAACTCCTTCTGGTAGAGCTCGAGAGCCAAAATGATACGGGGGAATGTGAGGTGTCCTATATCTCCGTCAAGACCGGCCTTCCGCTCCATTAGGGTTTGTACCTCCTCCCCTGTTCGACATTGATCCAGCAGCGCCCTGACAAAAGTACGTAGTTTATTTATCTCTTCCTCGTACGCCATCTTGAACTCTTCTTCTACGCTCGACGCGTTTTCCATGTGTTTCACGTACATGAAGGCGTCCAGGAAGGGGTCGGCAGACACCTGAAGTAGGTAGTGTGGACTTGAGATGGCCTTGAAAGCGTTGAGGTTCCGTGTAGATGTGTTTACGTCACTCGCGCGAGTCGACTTGATGCACTTTGAGCACATGCAAGAAGCCATGTGTGGCGGATCTACGGTTATCCCTCGCTTCAAGAAGAATCGTATGAGCTCCCAATCATTCATTTGCGCTGCCAAAATAACAGGGCTGATGTCGACTGTGAAAGAAGGGCTGGATGCGTAACCACGTTTTCCGCAGCCTCTTCCGTCTTGCTGCGTTCGCCGAGAAGGAACTCTGTCATTGCAATATCACCGGTCTGGACAGCATGAAGAAGCGCATCCATGAGCCGTACTCCCTTGGATACCAAGAAACGAGCCATGGGCAAGTCTTTCTTGTGTATGGCGGCGTGCAGCGCCGTGTACCCCTGACAGTTAACGGCGTCTTTGTTGAGTTTCTTATGAGCGTCCAAAAACTCCTGAAGCTCGCTGATGCGACCTGCCTGGACAAGCTCGAAGTATCGAACCTCGTCACTTTCGAGTTCTGGTAGTTGCGGCACTGCGTCACCTTGTCCGTCGGCTTCGCTCGTGGAGAGCGAGGATTCAACAAGCCGAGCTTCGGGCTCTACTTCGGTGACGCCGGCAACTGCGTGCATAAGTTTTTTCTGGTTGAGTTGTCATTTTTTGCCTCGGGCGAAATGTTTAGTTGTACCACAGCAGGAGCTTTTCTTTTGTCGGGGCTCGTCTTTGGTTTCTCGAGCAGAACCTTCGGTGACTTGGGGCTCTTCTCTTTTTTGGCTGACTTGGGTCCGGTTGCTGTGGTCGACGTCTTGGGGTTCGTGTTTTTATTCGGCGTCTTGAGACTTTCTTCCTGTGTTTTCAATACAAGTTTTCGCTTTGAATCACTCTTTTTGTTTTCCCCGGGAGGAATGTTAGGGCTCGTAGCGTCAGGTTCGCTCATTTTGGGAGGACTGTTCGGTTCCAAGGAGCAATTTCTGCCAATCGCGGGAAGAAGATGCGGGTTCACTTATCTTGGAAGAAATATTAGGGTTCACTTATCTGGGGGAAAATCTCTTGGTTCGCTCATTTGGTAGAATGCCGGGCCATAGCTTCCTTATCCGCCTGCTTGAAGATACACATCATCCTCTTCCTTTAGCACCAAACAAAGAAGTGAGCAATAAAGACCGGCACATACCGGCAGCATAAACTACAAACTTGTAAATACTGTACAAAAAAACTATTTTCATACAAGAAAAAAATCCCGTACGTCTGCTCCACTAAAAATCCTTTTTTTTCTTAGATCATTCTTTCAGAGCTTATGGCAGGAAAACGCATGTTCGTGTTTCATAGCTTCACAAACGACCATGAATGATTTTCAAGGGAGAGGCTCGTACTAGCGCTCGTTGTGTGCGCACGCGCTTTCTGCAGAAACACATAGAACCGGTTATTTCCGAGAAAAAGTTTGATTCATATGCAGTCTGCTCCTTGCCATGAACGCATGGCTGACTTAGCCAAGGCAACCCACTAGGTTTCGCGAGACGTAGTCATGCATGTGGTTAAAGTGTTCTTTTCTAAACGGCCGAGCATATATTTTATACTTCGTGGCCTAAGCGCGGTTTTTGTTAACTTACAAAGACGAAGAAATCAACCTGCATCCGCGTCTATCACTTGATCACACATCCGCCCGAAACGTCATGTGTACCATCCTGTCCACGTACTTTTTCGAGTAGCACAACCATATATTTTCGATTTCGTGTTTAAGTTCATTTACCATTTTGTTAGACCACCTGAGACTGGGTGGAAGAAACACGTCGACGTCTCAAAGAGACGTCGACGTGTTTCTTCCACCCAGTCTCAGGTGGTCTAACAAAATGGTAAACTATACCAGCTCGCCTGCGCCCTAACTGTTTTTTCATTAAGTTCATTGTGCTAGGCAGCGCCCCCATTCTCTTAGATTAACCTTTATTTGTAAAGCAACGCTAAAAGCTGCTACACCATTCATTGCTAATAACTTCTTCTGAAGCAAACGACGCACGTAAACCTCTCGATCTGTCTGCGCGGTTTGCGTTTGTCTTGCAAGTAGCGTCAAATGCGACAGTGCACGACAGTGAGCGTCCCTTAGAAGCAAATGGCAGCGCAGCACTATGAGCTGCTCTTGGAAGCGAATGCCGGCGCAGCAATAAAATGAGAGGCTCTTGAAAGCGAATGGCGGCGCAGCACCCACTCGTGGTACGTGTCTTGCTCGTTTCCAGAACAATGGTTGGGGGTACAGGCCAAAAACGACATTAACATACGGCTTTAGACGCATGCTGGAAAGGGCGCCACCGCTGTTTGTTGATGCTACCCTACCCAGAGCCTCACGCGATTGACAACGTGAACGACGAAAAGCCTCAAGGTGATCTTCCTTTCAGGATTGGCCCAACGATCACAATGACGACGTGACAATGACGTGTCTTGAGAAGGATTATATCTGCTCTCATCGACAGAAACAAGAGCAAGGTCAGACTCTCGACTATGACGGTGTTGATTTAAGAACGTGATGACTATAGCCTCCATCGTGCTTTTTACGCAACATCTAACTGGTCGCTCGCTGCTAATAATCTTTGTTGTGACGTCAAGAGGGGAACCATATGAGGGTGCCGCTGAAACAGGCAACATTACTAAAACACTCAGTTGGGAAAATCACCCTTGAAACCTGGACCGCTAGCGTCCACCGAGATCAAACTAAATTAGAGTGCCTTCACACACACGCGCGCTTTTGCTTGAGTGGTGACATCTCAGCCATTTTCCCGCCCAATCGTTTTTTATGCATTTTGAAGTGCGCGCAATCCGGTGTCACTCAGCTCGAGCGCGTAGCTTTTGCTAATGCATAGACGCCATTTTACCGCCCAAGTCACGCACTGAGTGCGCGAGAGAGTCACGCGCTGGCACATTCAGGGCAACAATAGATGTCTTCACCCTGAGACAGACAGACATGTCGGCACCCTAAACTCTATTAAACTATATACGATATCAGCGCCACGCTTTAACGACGAGTCAAAACATGGACGTTGCTTTGTATAGTAACTGCGAGATGGCCCTTCAAGGTGGTGCTTCCGGCCCTTGCACGACTCGACCTGAACCTATACGTTCAGCCATGCAGTTCCCCGAATGGCCACTAAGGGAGAAGTGGTGGCGTTGCGATCGCCATTAGCTCGGTTCTCGAGTACGGATCGGAGTCAGTGCTTGAAAGCAGGCTACTATGGCAGTTTTCCAAAAGTTGACCTCAAGTGAGCGGCGTTTGGCAACTTCCGGTTCCTTGGAAAATCTTGTTTAGCGGTTGACCACCGACGACGATGATCTGCAAGCCTGACTAAGCATAGTTCTCAAAACTACAGTTTGGCGGTTTCAAAACCAAGCTTGCAGAGACTTGGAGCTCGTTGGCGTTGGTTGTCAACAGTGAAACGAAATTTCTTAAGGAAACTGAAGTTGCCAAACAAAGCTCACCTAATCGACGCCAATATAGCGGCTGGAACAAAAAGTTGCGGCGGCAGGTCATTGCCTCCGAAATTCTAGGCGCGCAAAGTTCTCCTCCGGTGCTACCTAACGCTCGGCTGCCCAGCCAAAGGAGCGTATAGCGCAGCTTCTCCAGAGCCCCCGCAAGGTGGGACAAGTTGGTGACCACACCTTACCACACCGCCACACTTAAAGCCCCTTGATGCGTTGGCGTTTATCTCGCAAATATCATCAAATGTGCCAGTGCAGGAAGCCCGTGTTTCGAGCGGCCCTTGAAAGCAAATGACGACGCAGCACCGCAATGAGCGGCCATTGGAAGCGAATTCCGGCGGAGCAACCGCTCATGGCACGTGTCTTTTGCTTTTCCACAACACTGGTTGAAGGGACTTGTAAAAAACCGCCTTTATCAACGGGCTTTAGCCGCACTACACTGTAACAGCCGCACCATCATCATAAAGGTAGAATTTGGGTACGCGGCATAGATCGGCATGAAAAAAGCACTGCCAAAGATAGGGCACAAGCGGTGTGGCATCTAAAGAGTTGGCGCTCCCCAGCGTGGCCTTGGCTTGGCAGGCTTTTGTTTCAGTTTCTAGTAAACCGACCCAGGTCATCTCGAGCAAGGTCCTCTCGAGCAAGCAAAAAGCATAATTTCTACAAACGAGCACATTTTCACTGTCCACCCAGCAAACGTACTCCTCCCTGTGCCAGCAGGCAGGTCGAAGCTACCCTAGCAAGCGAGCAGGCCCTATAAAGAAAGAAAGCACCTCGTGGCTATTTCCACCGCACGACGGCGCACAGGAATTGTAGAAAGGGTCCATCTCAGACCACGGGAAGCGTTTGCAATTTAATGGCGAACGCCTCCTGCGTAGGTTAGTCGCAAGCAGGGTGTAAGATAGACAGGTGGGGAAACGGTCCATATAAGCCTACCGCAGCGCCGTGACCGGATTGTGTACTCGTCTGCTTGCGGGTACCCCCGATTTGCGACAGATGGCGCTGCGGCGAGAGGAAAAAAATCGGAATCGGATTTGCATGGAACTCTATGGGAGAGTGCGCAAAATAAACCGAGAGCACGACAGTCCTCCATTGAAATTCCACGAGAAACCATCTCCGTCAGTTTAGCCGGTCGCGACCGGTCGCCCACCCGGAGTGAGAGTTCGCGGTGCTCCAGATAGATGGCGCCAGAGAGAAAGATAAAACCGAGGGGGACACAATCCAGTCGCTCATTTGGCTCTCGTTTCCCCACCTGTCTATCTTACACCCTGGTCGCAAGTGCTCATGCGCTGCGTTTTTGCCTGACGAGGAAAACCGGGATAAAACCGAGGGGGAAAGGCGGAGGCGTTTGCAGACGATCAGACGATCAACGCTTCCGATATCTCCTCGCAGTTTCTATTGCAAACGCGGCCCATAAACCACGTGACCCCAAACCAGGGTGTAAGATAGACAGGTGGGAAACGAGAGCCAAATGAGCGACCGGATTGTGTCCCCCTCGGTTTTCTCTTTTTCTGTGGCGCCATCTATGTGGAGCAGCGCGAACTTTCACTCCGTGTGGGCGACCGGTGGCGACCGGCTAAACTGACGGAGATGGTTTCTCGTAGATTTTCAATGGAGGACTGTCGTGCTCTCGGTTTATTTCGCGCACACTCCAATTGAGTTCCATGCAAATCCGATTCAATTTTTTCCTTCGCCGCAGCGCCATCTGTCGCAAATCGGGGGTACTCGCAAGCAGGCGAGTACAGAATCTGGTCACGGCGTTGCTGTAGGCCTCTATGGGCCGTTTCCACCTGTCTATCTTACACTTTGCCCTAAACGCGCAGTTTGATCCTCTCTCTAATACAGGCTCTCTACCACCTGTTTGTTCAGTCTCTCCCAGCGAGTCAAACATCCCAGACGTTGCGCTCAACCCCTTCCAATTTCTATAAAAAAAAAAAAAATTCGTGGCCTTTTTGCCACAATGTCCGTAGCCATGCCCTGAAATATTTTTTGGCGAAAATTTTTTTTGATGACGTACGCGCGGTTTTAACTTTTAATAACAGCGTGAAACTATGCATCGCTCAATAATTGATGAAAAATCAGCTCTTTAGTAAAACACCTAACAACATTTTTTCATAAATCTGCACGGGTTTCGACTTACAATGTGGTTTGGGTTGTGAAGTTTTGTATAATTTAATTTTTTAAATAAAAAATTTGAAAATTTAACATTGTGTTTTTTTTATTTAAAAATATATAATTGCTCCCGGGACTTAATAGAACTTTTTACCGGCTGCCCTGCAGGTATATAATCTATAAAAGAAATTTAAAACAGCTCAATTTAATATCTTGCAGCAAACAAAAATCCTGAAGTTGCAAAAACTTGCGTTTTGACGCATAAACAGCCATTTTTTCACCCTGAGGTGGTCCAAGTAAAAATACAAAATATGGTTGGTTTCGAAGAACCGTCGATAATCTTTTGATTCTGAAAGTTAAATCAAAAGCAATTTTTCTTTAAAGCGAGAAAACATTTTTTGAAGTTGAACTCTCGCACCACAACCCGGCGTCGCTTCTTAACGCCTCTTCGCCGCACAGCACGCCACTTGCGACGATAGCTGACACGATTGGGTCCAACGAGAGAACGGAGTTTTCTGCCGCTTCCTCTTGACCGTGTTTCCGGCTGCAAGGGAAGAAACGGCGGGTATCGTGTAATAATCAGAGGTGCCGCCAGCGCGGAGCAATAGCAGGCCCGTTGTACCCTTTGTACCCGAGGGCGGCTCGGAAACGCGATGCCTAAACGACGGGCGGCATCAAGTTACCAGGACTTCTCAATGCCATGCCAAAGGTCCAACGGCCACCTACGATTCCTAAAATAAAATTGATGGCTCTCCACTGTAACGTATGGGGTGCCTCTCTAACATATTTTTTTGACGAAAAACAAATTTCATCGGGTGATGGCGGTTTGAACTAGTAAAAGGGGGTGGAACTACGAGTCATTCAATAATTGATGAAAAGTAAAATTTTTACGGAACACTGGAATATTTTTGCCTAGAAACCCTACGGTATTTGGATTGCTATGAAATAAGGATCATGGTCATGGGAGTCGGTATGCTCGAAGCAGTTCTAAAAAATAAGGAATATATGAGCAATTTAGAATATTTTTAGTTTTGTTACAAACTATGGCTTTGCTGCTTGCGACTGTAAAAACTCCTATTGACAGCCCTGTAGGTATATTGTACACAAAAAAAAAAGGTTTTAGGCCGTACAACTAAATATCTTGCAGAAAAAAAAACGAAATTTGTGCGAAATTGCGTTTTGACATTTAAAGAGCCGTCAGTTCTGCCTTGGGTGGCCCAAAGAAAAATACGTAACATGGTGACTTCTACAAAAGAGTTTATTTCCTTTTGTTCTTGAAAGTTTACTCATTTTGTTCCAAAGAGGAAAAAAACATTTTGAAGTTGAGCTTTCGCGCCGCAACCTGGCGTCGTTCAACTTCAAGTTGAACTTCGAGAGTTCAACTTCAAAAATTGTTTTCTCACTTTAAACAAAAACTACTTTGATTAAACTTTCAGAATCAAAAGGTTATTGATTGTTCTTCCAAACCCATCATATCTTGTTTTTTTACTTGGACCGCTTCAGCGTGAAATAAACAGCTGTTCATGCGTCAAAACGCACTTATTTGTAAATTCTGGATTTTTGTTTACTACGAGATATTTATTTGAGCGGTTTTAAACAGTTTTTATAGATTATATACCTGCAGGGCAGCCGGTAAAAAGTTGTATTAAGTAAAATAACAAAAATGTTAAACTTTTCAAAGTTTTCTAGTTTCTTTTTTAATATTTAAATTAAACAAACCTTTACAAGCCCAACCACATTGTAAGTCGAAAGCCGTGGAAATTTAAGAAGAAATATTGTTGGCTGTTTTACTAAAAGCTGATTTTTCATCAATTATTGAGTGATGCCTATTTTCACGCTGTTTTTAAAAGTTAAAACCGCGCTCACGTCATCAAAAACAAATTTCGCCATAAATATTTCAGGGCATGGCTACGGACATTGCGGCAAAAGGCCATGCATTTTTTTAAATCGAAAGGGTCGAGCGCAACGTCTGGGACGTTTGACATGGAATGTTCACTGCGACTGGTGGTCTAAAGACGAAGCCGTGAAAATCGGTTCAAAAACACGTGATGAAAATCACCAATAGATCGGTTCACACAGCAGCGTTTGCTTAGGCTGCGTAAAGGTCGGTTCTCACATGCAGCGAAGCGCTTATGTAGCGCTCCTCACGTGCCGTCAGCTACTTATCGTGTGCCAGTGAGCAGCAGTTTTGACGGTGAGATACAAAGCTGGTGAACGCTCCCGTCAGCACGCGCTTAGCGCAGAGGTTAGCGCTACGCTTGTAGCGCTCCGCTTCATGTGTGAACAGGCCTTTAAGGTCGGTTCTCACATGCAGCGAAGCGCTAATGTAGCGCTCCTCACGTGCCGTCAGCTACTTATCGTCTGCCATGAGCAACAGTTTTGACGGTGAGATACAAAGCTGGTGAACGCTCCCGTCAGCACGCGCTTAGCGCGAGGTAAGCGCTACGCTTGTAGCGCTCCGCTTCATGTGTGAACAGGCCTTTATGCTACGCGTCCAGAGTCATCGGGACATCTCTACTTCATATAAAGCCTGGCAACGGATTCAAGGAATAGCCTTGCACATGACATTCGAAATACGGATGTTCCGGTGACTTATAGCTTAGCGTAAGAAAACGTAAGCAAACGTTCCTGTCTGAATTGGCCTTATTTATATTTGGTCTCCAATTCTGTGTTAGGAATGAGCTGGAGTCACTAAATAAGCTGCACTTAGAGTATCAGCACTCTGTTCCCCGATATTGTTGTGGGCGCCGCCATATTGGTGCTTCGTTGCAGAGCAGACGCAACTGTCAATCGTCATAATTCAAAAGTGCGACTACCTCAGCAGTAGATTTGGTGTTAGGAAGCTTGTGTAATCTTGCTTTGCTCTGTCGCCAACTGTTGAAACATTTGCGGGGATGAAAAAGCGTTTCCTATGATTTGTGATTAAGTGCCAGATAAGTGGCAACCTTGATTTTAAGTCACAACATGGATAAGGCTCGTAACTCTGTAGCAGATTATTAAGTGGCACTAGAACGAGCAATACGCGCGATCTAAGTAAAAGTTCCTATCAAATGCTGCCAATCGCACCTTTTCTAAGAGATGTATAGATCATTCCGCAGTTTGCAAAACGTAACACTCCAGTCGAGCGAGCTTACAACCTTGGCAAGCGAATAAAGCACGCACCAAGCGCACTAACGTCAAAAACGAAAACTGCCAGAAACCCGATAGATTGACCTGACAGCCCGTTTTATTACGCCACCGGTGCCACCATGCATGCATCCTGGGAACTGTAGTCTTTCTTCACGCGCGATAACCCCGCTGAGGGTCTGCGGAAGCAAAGCACGAGGCGGCAGGAGCTGTCTCGTGGAGTGGCGCCTGCCTCCTATGAACAACTGCTGCCCCTTGTTGCCCTTTGATCACGCCCTTGATCACGGTGGAAGTGCGTGCCCTTGATAAAGTCGTTTTTTACAAGTACCGCCAACCATTGTTGTGGAAACGCTCAAGACACGTGCTCCGAGCGGGTATTCTGCCGCCATTCGCTTCCAAGGGCGCCTCATTTCAGTGCTGCGCCGCCATTTGCTTCGAGGGGTCGCTCGAGACACGGGTCGTACACTGGCGAATTCGACGCTACTTGCAAGACAAACGCAAACACATCGAGGGTCTTTGCGGAACGGTGAGATGACCATTCCACTGTTGACAAAAAGAAATGTTCCAACCCGTAATAACTTCCACTTTGGCAAGCGATGGAGACAGGCCCTACTGTTAACAACATCTGTAATGCCACCTGCCAGAAGCGATTTTGTGGAAGGGTGTAGAGACATTTCAAGAGGAGCTCGCATCTGCAATAAATGCAAAACATATGACGTAATATACAGTCAAGGAAGCATCACCAAAAAAATAACCTGCTCTCTCCTGTTAGAGGCGGGGTTTATGCCGCACGTCCGGGAGCTTCCTGGCTCGTGACGACGACCATTCCCCGAAGTGAAGAACCCAGGGGTCCAGTGGAGGTGGGAGAATTGGTAACGTAACGAACGGTTTAATTACATGGTTGCGATACAGTCGTCAAATCCGAGAGAACTCCTGAGCAGCCTCGCGCTCCGCCTTATATAGGGTCCGTTTTCTCCCTCACTCCCCGCCAGGGCAGCAGGTGCGCAGCAGCAACCCGCCGTCAAGTGCGTCGTAGCAAAGTCCGCCGCGTCGTAGCCAGAAGTGCGTCGTAGCCATGGTCCTCCGCAATTAGGTCATGCCTCTCTCCCTTTCCTGAGCGCGCCAAGCCCCACGCACGCACACACGTCCCGTTGACGTCACGGACTCGTCGAGACCTGTCTCCGCAGTTAGGCCCGGCCTCTCTCCCCTTCCGGAGCGCACCAAGCCGCACGCACGCACACACGTCCCGTTGACGTCACGGGCGCGTCGAGACCTGTCTCCGCAGGCGCAGACACGTAGGCGCCGGTTCCGTACTCCTCGAGACTCGTTTCGCGTAGGCCCCGTCCAGCAGGCGACGTTCCCGGACAGATCATGACTCGTTTCCGCCGCGTTGAAACTCGGAAGAAGGTCGCCGAAGGTTCCATTCTTAACAGCCCCTCCGGGGCCAGGGAAACCTCGAAAGGCCGGTGGTACAATCGCTGGCCTGAAGAGGTGGGCTTGGAGTAGGCCTTGAGAAGTCGCTGCAAGCACCAAACAAACTCCCAAACCTCTTACAACGGAGGCATTAGCGGAAACGTCCCACACAACACCACGCCACACAGCAGCCAAACGCTCGGAATTCGCCAGAGACCCGCCAGACTGGACTACGGATTACAAAAATTTGCAAAAAAAACTACAAATTTAAAACCTTAGGACAATTGCGGGTATCGAGACCCGCTGTCGCCAAAACACAACTCATTTTTCCAAAGAGGTCACTATGAACAAAATACAAAAGACAAAAACTTTTTGCAATTTGTGAGGTCTTGTTGGGGTTTTAACGAAGTGCCCCCACTTTGATCCTCATTCCCGTGGATGACGGAGACCTCTGAGATCATCACTCCCGCTTTTGGTGATACCAGAAAAATCTGCTCAACCCATCGGCATTGCCGTTAAATTTGCCTTTCCTTTTTCTTGCCCTGAAGTCGCAGTGATCGATTTTCACGTGATTTCTAGACGTGAAAATGCGGTCCTTATAGCGCCGAAAAAACAATCCGCCTTTTTCATGCCCCGTCACATTGGTCCTAGCAATCTCCTGAGCTGTACCGCGAAACCCTGACACACTAGGGTCGCTCTTCTGCTCGACTATCAAAGACACTCCGTCTGCTCGTAGCAGAGGACCAAAGTTACGTGACGCCGGAGCTACGAGAGATATTTCACTGATCCCGTCTTCCTCCGCCTTTTTCGCCGGCTCGTTGGGACGGCGTACACTTTCTAGTGCTACGAGGTCAGGCTGTTCTACAATCTGGTTCCTCTCATCCCGTTTCTCTGCCTCGAACTGTGGTAGTGCCTGCTCCCCGACAGCTGCCTCGGGCTCTGGATCACTCGTCAACAAAGGGGCGAGCTGACGCGATTTGGACCTCGTACCTGACTGAACTAGTCCCTCTCCCAGTTGTTGACCCCTCTCGCGCAGCAGGAATTCTGACCGGTTAGAAAACAAATAAGGATACTCCAACGGGACTGTTTGCGAGACAGCCGCCTCTGTCACTAGCTCTCCGAACGGGCCAGTTATCCTTACCGTCGCCATAGGCAGACAGACACTGTGCTTTTCGAGCAGCTGCTTGATCCAAACTACCTTTCCAGTAAAATCGGATGTCGTTACATACGACGGATGAACAACGTCCATCGTCGCTGCACTGTCACGAAGCACCCTGCACGGCTTTCCGTTTACCTGGAGCTCGTGAAGATAGGGACGAAGGAGCTCCAGGTCCTCGTCACTACCGGTCACGGTCGAGAACACAACCCGCGGTTTCTTACATCTGGCCGCTGTGTGTCCCGGCTCCTGACAGTTGTAGCACAGGAACGGCTTCCTAGCCTCGAACTGCCCTGTTTGGCTTTTCCGCGCCTCGTCTCCGTTCGAGTGTTCTGCGCTCTTTTCTGGGACCTTTTGTCCTGCTTCGGGCTTCTCGGGCCCGTTTTCTCGCGAGCCGTTTCCCTGTCGGAAGGTCTTGCGCTGATCGCTCCGGCCGGGTTCGCTTTCCTCTCCGCTCAGCTTTCTACGCGTTGCGTACTCCTCGGCTAGCTCAGCGGCCCTTTCGACAGAGTCGACTCCTACCCTGTCCTGCACCCAGAGCTTGACTGACTGCGGAATGCTACGAAAGAACTGTTCGAGGCACACACACTCGACTACCTTGTCTCGGCTTTCGTACACTTCCTCGCTCTTCAACCATTCTATCAAATTGGTTTTAAGCCCGTAAGCGAATTCCGAGTAGCCCTCGCTGCTCTTTTTGGATGCGTTTCTAAACCTTTGACGGAACGCCTCGGCAGAAAGGCGGTACCGTTTCAAAAGGCTGGACTTCACCTTGTCGTAGTCGTCCGCGTCTCCAGCACTAAGGCGCGCGACAACCTCTGCAGCCTCACAGGGCAACAAAGTCAAAAGCCGTTGCGGCCACGTTTCTGGGGCGAAGCTCAACTTCTCACATGTCCTCTCAAAGTTCACTAAGAACAGGCCCACGTCTTCCCCAACTTTAAACGGCTGCATGAGCTTCTTCATTTGATACGACTCGGTCTCACTTGCTCGCACCGGAGTCCCAACTCTACTGTTCTGTGAGTTTAATCGCTGTTGTTCCATCTCTAACTCTAACCTTTTTAGCGCTGCTCGTTCCTCTCTCGCTGCAGTCTGCTCCCGTTCCTCTCTCGCCGCAGCCTGCGCTCGTTCCTCTCTCGCCGCAGCCTGCTCCCGTTCCTCTCTCGCTGCAGCCTGCTCTCGTTCTCTTTCTCGTTCCTCTCTCGCTGCAGCCTGCTCCCGCTCTCGTTCCTCTCTCGCTGCAGCCTGCTCTCGTTCTCGTTCCTCTCTCGCTGCAGCCTGCTCTCGTTCTCTTTCTCGTTCCTCTCTCGCTGCAGCCTGCTCCTGCTCTCGTTCCTCTCTCGCTGCAGCCTGCTCTCGTTCTCGTTCCTCTCTCGCTGCCGCCTGCTCTCGTTCTCTTTCTCGTTCCTCTCTCGCTGCAGCCTGCTCCCGCTCCTCTCTCGCTGCAGCCTCCTTTTTAGCGTTCTGAAGTAGTTCCCACGCAATTTTAATTTCCCCTGCTTCCGCGCTCTCTGAAATTGCTTTACTGATCTCAGATTTCTTCATCTTTTGCTCCACCTCCACACCCAATTCTTCACACAAACAGAATAAATCTGTTCTCAGTAACCTCATTAGATCCATGATCGCTGCTCTTTAGCTTTGGCTTTGTTCTAAAACTTGTCGCAAGGTTGTACACAAACCCAGCGCACGAGTCAAAACCTAAGGATTCCCAGCAGTTCAAAATTAATTACCCATAATCTGAAGCCTGGCGAATCTCAAAGCAAAGTCCAAACGCTCACCCGCAGATGTAGCACGATGTCGCATGGTCCGATCCCAACCGCTGCCAACCAGTTGTTAGAGGCGGGGTTTATGCCGCACGTCCGGGAGCTTCCTGGCTCGTGACGACGACCATTCCCCGAAGTGAAGAACCCAGGGGTCCAGTGGAGGTGGGAGAATTGGTAACGTAACGAACGGTTTAATTACATGGTTGCGATACAGTCGTCAAATCCGAGAGAACTCCTGAGCAGCCTCGCGCTCCGCCTTATATAGGGTCCGTTTTCTCCCTCACTCCCCGCCAGGGCAGCAGGTGCGCAGCAGCAACCCGCCGTCAAGTGCGTCGTAGCAAAGTCCGCCGCGTCGTAGCCAGAAGTGCGTCGTAGCCATGGTCCTCCGCAATTAGGTCATGCCTCTCTCCCTTTCCTGAGCGCGCCAAGCCCCACGCACGCACACACGTCCCGTTGACGTCACGGACTCGTCGAGACCTGTCTCCGCAGTTAGGCCCGGCCTCTCTCCCCTTCCGGAGCGCACCAAGCCGCACGCACGCACACACGTCCCGTTGACGTCACGGGCGCGTCGAGACCTGTCTCCGCAGGCGCAGACACGTAGGCGCCGGTTCCGTACTCCTCGAGACTCGTTTCGCGTAGGCCCCGTCCAGCAGGCGACGTTCCCGGACAGATCATGACTCGTTTCCGCCGCGTTGAAACTCGGAAGAAGGTCGCCGAAGGTTCCATTCTTAACACTCCTTTCTAGCCGACGTCGCCAAAAGTAAATGTGACTGATAATTAAAAAATGCGTATGAAAATTTGGAGGAATACAAAATATTTAACCTCACACAGAAACTTCTAAGCCACGCAATTTCGGAAGCGAATCAGGACACATAGATTGCATAGACATAACATCACCGGCCATCGTGATGGCCTTGCTGCTGAGGGCGTATAGGCCGGTTCAGACACTTGCATTTGAGTGCGTTTGACTGCGTTGCGTCGAGAACCGAAAGCGAGTCCCCGGCACATCTGGGCTTCGTATGAAGCGTGGAATCCAATTCAAGGAATTATCTTGGCGCGTGATACGAGCAGCAGGGATGTCCTGGTTTCTCGTTGCCGCAACGCAGTCAAACGCAGTCAAACGCAACTGTCTGAACCAGGCTTATCTTCTGCAGCCTTCATCACACCCCACCAAAGTTGTTTTTCTTGACAAAAACCAGTTGAAACCGCCACCACTCTGTGGTTCTATGGCGTCGCATACAAGCCACAAACTCACCAACACGCTTTAATATTCAACATCAGGATGCTCGCCCTACACATTGTTGTCTTCCTGCGGTCCGCAAGCAGTGAATAAAAAAAAAGCTATAATCACGGTCTTAGGTAAGTTACACTTACTGATCTGGAAACTTCAGCGGTTACCGCCCCAGTAAAATTTGCAACTACAAGCGGCGAGAATGCAGAATTTACACGAAGCAGGTTTAGGCAGACAAAAACCAGAAAGCACAGAATAAGTCCCAAACAAACCACAGCGCTATGTCCTGTGGGTTGTCTTTTACTTCGTCCTTGTCTTCGTGCTGTTATTTTTTTATGTTTTTTTATCTTAATTTTTAATTTTTTTTACAGCTAAGTTGGGTATGGCTAGGTTTGTGTGCATTTTTGGTGTGCGTCAAAGAAACTCAGGCGATGTGTACGCTCGCACCGCCCTCTCTCTCCTTGTCGTTGTTCCAAGCGCTTGCGTGCAGTTTCCTTTCCTTCACCGGGATGGCGGTCCCGTCGCGCGTGTCTAGTTTCCTTCGGCCCCCAAAGCGGGTCTGTGTCGTGTGCTAAACAGCTTCGCTGGTCATCCGCCTTCACAGAGTGAAATGGCTCATGATTTTTATACGTTTTGTTTGATTTAGCCGATTCAGCGGGGAAACTGACGGTACATAGATCGCGAAAAGTTAAGTTTCTTTCAAAATTTAGCGGGGAAACTGAATTGGTATCTAGGTCATGAGACTTCAAGTGGCGTCGATTTCCCAGCTAAAATTTGCGGCGAAATCGACCTGCTGTATAAGGCAGGTGGTAAGGTCACGTGATGTCGATTTCCCCGCGAAATCCAGCTGGGGTAACTGAGGGTTACGTGCCGCTAATTTTCCGCTAAGTTTCGCGGATAACAGAGGGTGTATAGGTCACCTGACATCAAATTTCAAGCCAAATTTAGAGGGAAAACTGAATTGGCTGTGTAAGCATCGTGACGTCATGTGTAACGCTCCTTCATGATGCCCGTGCTTGACGATTTTCTTAGAGCAAACGAAGAAGATGCAACAGCCTTCACGTGTCGTTTCAACTTTCCTGAGATAATACCGCCCCTAGGTTTCAATATAGATGACATTCCAATCATCCATATCTTGGACTTGTCCGTGGGGTTTTATGCAAAAAGTATGAGCATCCGGCGGCTTTCTCCGTAATGGTTTCTCCAAACGCATGTCCATCCGTTAGGTTCGCCGAGCGATCCAATTTGTTGACTCCTGACGTCAGTGGCGCGGCTCTGCTGCTTCACAATTTGTTCCTATAGACCAACTCAGCTCACTGACGTCATGCCACTGCGGTGGCGCTGCTGTCGGTACTGAGCATGCGCAGACGCCTCACTCCTCCCGATTTTGGTTTCTGCGCACGCGCACTACTGCCCACACGTGGTGTGGGCAAAGCGGGCTTGTTTGTAAACGTTGTGTTGATGTATAGGAAAAAAAACTCCCATAGTGCGACGAAAATATTTAAAACAAGTAAAGCTAAGGAGCGTCGTCTGATGCGCATGGCGCAATTTAGCAAGCGAATATGCAGTTGCGACGTCGAGCACCGTAGCTTTCGCCACGCATATTTTGCCGCACAAGCGTTTTGGAAACTGCGAAACCGAAAGCTAAATCGAACCATGTGCAACAAGTTAACGCTTCAGCCCGCCATGTCAGAGCTTCAGCGATTCCAATATATGGAGCTGACTGGAAGATGTTCGTGATAATATGGCGGCGTACTAGCGGATGCCCTTTTTTTCTGCAAGCTCATCACCTTTTCCGCCTTTCTCTGGCGTCACCGATTGAGGCAGTCCCGCAAAACTTTAGATTAAAAGCTGCCTACCTCTGACTGACCGATTTCCAATCGTCCAAGTGTTTTCTTTTGATTTCCTTTTTTTTCTCCGAAGAATATATTCCGCCGACACCAGTGGAGGGCATGTCGTTTGTTGATTTGCATACATATTGAACTCTGCAGCCGGCGTAATAATCCACTGTTAATTGACGTGGAAATGGGGCGGCTCTCTCGAAGAGTTCAAGCACGAACATGCAAATGCTAGCATATAAACGCAGCTCATGAGTTTTGGTTTCTGTTGTGAGTTTTGTTTGTTTTTCATCGAGTGCCAGCACTCTATTTCTAGCAGATGGTGTTGTCGATCACTGTTACTGTTGTTTAAAGAAACACAGAATTTATAAAAATACATAAAAAATGGCTGCGATTTTTACCTATAATGTCCTACAACGCATGAAATGCATTATAGGAAATGGGTATGTCACGTGACGCATATTTTCCAGTGAAATTTCCCAGGGAAACTGAATGGTTGTATATGTTCCGTGACGTTAGGTGACGTGTCGTCGGTTTTATCCGCTAGATTTAGAGGGGAAACTTAAGTAGTGTATAGGTCTTATGACGTCAATGTCCCCCTAAATTTAGCGGGGAAATGGGATTGATGGTTTGGCCGCAACACGAGAATATTTGACGCTAAATTTAGCGGGGAAACTGCCCAGGCAGCACACCACTGTTGGACCCCCGTTGGACCAATGTTGGCAAAAAATGGTTCCAATATTGGTCTGACGTTGGCATTTTCGAAAACGCCACCCGATCCAATGGTGGTCCAACATTGGTGCCAATGTTGGACCACTGGTTTGCCAACGTTCTAGCCCACGTTGGACCAACGTGGTTTGCGCTTTTTTATCCAATATTGGCATAGAGGTTTCACCGTTGGCTGAACCAACATTGGCATCCAACGCCTTACACACTGGCTCTTCCAATATTGGCTATTCCGATATTGGCATCCAGTTTAATACGCTGGCTATTTTTTGCATCCATTGTCTATGACATTATTGGATGCCATTTTTCAGTCAGTGTTCTAACCAGTGTCACAAAAAGAGTGCAGAGAACCAAGCAAGTTCCTTGCCCTTTTTCCTCAAGCACAGTTTTCTTTCTGATACTAAAATCTAATACATGCAGCAATTTTACCACATTTGGACACTTTAGAAATCAATAAAGCATGCAAATAATTGTTCATAACGTTTGATAGTTCATAATTTATTTAAATCGAATAAAAGGTTTAAAAAATTGTGCACACTCGGCGGCACGCTTGGTAGTGGACAGGGCAGACTCGGCGGCACGCACGTTCGTTGACAGGGCAGAGGGCTGGGTGAAGAGCTGGGCAAAGGGATTCCACGCAGGGGCCTGGCCACAGGATTCTGAAAGAGACAGAAGCGGTGGTTCGGATTCAGGTGAAGGGTTTCAGAGGCTCTCAGATCTCTCTTACGCTTGTCAATAATGAAAATCAAAATAAAACATAGCTTCATTATTAATCGCCGCCTTTTAATTAACCATTCGATTAATCGGCTCGGTTGCTCTGCAAGTATAAAATCTCGGAAAGGCCTACCGACTTTTTTTTTTACTTTTCCATATTATCAACTTTCTTTTCCAGTGAATTATTTTTCGTTATTTTGTATGTAAAAAATTAGTACTGCCTTCTAAAATAAATAGATGCGCAGGTAATACACCGGGGCCGGCTTGGTGGAATCAGTGTCTCAGCTTAGACTGGGTGAAGGAAAGCACTGTAAAGAATGGGACGCGCGAGCGTCATGAGTCGATGTTTGA